>JAGFPH010009076.1:15979-28422 GCA_018207615.1 Philaenus spumarius
ATGTTTAATTTTGAAGTACAGTGTGGTTGTATGGCTTGGTTCTTGTCAGAGATTTTAGGTTTCAGTAAGTCAAGTTTAGTTCTGATATTACGTCCTAGAAACTGTTCAGAAGGAGTTTTACCATTGTTTAAAGGAGTTGCCCTATACTTGAACAAGATGGCATTCAAGGACTGATAGAGTGGCAACTTTTCTTTGTCCATAGCTTTTAACTTCTGCTTTATGGTCTGGACATAACGTTCAGCTTGTCCATTCGTACTAGGGTGGCCTGGAGCAATAAAACGTTGTCGTATACCATTTCTGTTACAGAAGTCTTTGAAGTCTGAGGATGTAAAAACCGTGGCGTTATCGCTAACAAGAATTTCAGGTAGCCCATTTCTTGAAAACACTTCGTTTAGCATTTCGATTGTAGATGCTGTTGTTGGGTAGGACATCTTCATCTTTACTTCAGGCCATTTTGATTTTGCATCCACTAAAATCAAAAAGTGACATCCCTTGAATGGTCTTGCATAGTCCAAATGAACTCGCTGCCAGTTATTCACAGGTTCGTCCCAAACATGTAAGGGTGCTTTTGCTGGATTTGTTTTGATGTCACAGCAAGCTTTGCAACTGTTCACTGTACTTTCGATATCTCTGTCGATATTCTTCCAATAGCAGAACCTGCGAGCAAGGGCTTTCATCTTGACAATACCGACATGTGTTTCATGAAGTTGAGATAATACTTGGGGTTGTAGTTGTGAAGGAATAACAACCCTCTGACCTCTGAAGATTGCTCCTTTGTGAAGGTTAAACTCACTATTACGTTCCTTTCCAGACATCAAATTCCTCTTCAACTGAGATAGTAGCTGATCTTCATCAGTTTTCTGAACAATAAGTTCATGGGTAATTGTCGAGGTTGAAATGATATTTATTGTTTGTTTGTTCATTTCTGTTTCATCGTCATCCTGCGAAGGTTTGATTGCCAATGGGGATCTTGAAAGATAATCTGCATTTCCATGATTTTCTGATCTTCTGTGCTCCACTACGTAATCAAAACCAGATAAAAATGTTGCATAACGAAGTAGACGTGAAGCTGTTGTCGCTGGTAGTGCTTTGCTCGGATTAAAGATTGTTTGGAGGGGCTTGTTGTCTTCAATAAGTTTAAATTTTCTACCAAACAAATACTGGTAGAATTTATTGAACGACCAGAAAACTGCGGTGGCCTCCTTATCTAGCTGAGAGTAGCTTTTCTCCCCTGCTGATAGAGATCTAGAAATAAAAGCAATAGGATGTTCTTCGCCATGAATAGTGTGCGACAGTACTCCAGATAGGCCCACAGGACTTGCATCTGTTGCTAGCGTTAAGGGTAATTTCGGGTCGTAGGGAATAAGAACCCGTTCACTCAAGATTTCTTTCTTTATTCTTTTGAATGCAGATTCACACTGTGCTGTCCAGCTGAACTTAGAATTTTTTCTCAAGTGTTGATTCAAAGGTTGAAGAATAGTTGCCGCATCAGGTAAGAACTTCGAGTAGTATGTAGTGAGGCCAAGGAAACTGCGCAATCCTTCAACATTAGTTGGACGAGGAGCTTCTTCAATAGCTTTCATTTTGTCTGGAGATTTGAGTAATCCCTTGGAACTGATAACATGTCCAAGGTACTTAATTTCCTGTTTGAAAAACTGACATTTTTCAATATTTATGTGTAAATTCTAACTTTTTAATCGTTGTAGACATTTGATTAGTCTTTCTCGGCACTCTTTCACTGTCGATCCTTGTATGATGATGTCATCGAAGTAGGCAGCTGTACCTTCCAGATCGCTGATTGCGTCATCCATGAACTTTTGGAATTCATTTGGAGCAGTTTTGACACCAAATGCAAGACGATTCATTTGATAGGTCCCTTTATGAGAAGAAAAAGTCTGAAGTATTTTACTGCTGTCATCAACTTGTAAGTGAAGATATGCCTTATGTATGTCAAGCGTGCAGAAATATCTTCCTCCTTTCATTTTATTGAATATTTCCTCGATCCTAGGAATTGGGTACCTTGCATCTATTAGTTGGGGATTTAGAGTCAACTTAAAATCGATGCATAGTCTAACATCTCCGTTTGGCTTCGGAACGACAACCAGGGGAGAGCCCCATTCTGAGTGTTGTACCTTTGTTATCACTCCCTGTTCTTCTAAACTATCAAGTTCTTTCTCCACTTTTTCTTTAAGCGCATATGGTACTGGTCGGGCTTTAGAGAACACTGGTAAAATAGACTCTTTAGTTTTTAATGTACATTGATAGTTTGGAATGATGCCTACTTTACTTTGGAAAACATCTTTGTATGTTCCACAAATTTCTTTCTTAATTTCTTCAACATTGTAAGTTTCCACAGAGCTAGAGTTCTCTACCTTGTTTATACTAATATTAAGGTGTCTTATCCATGCGCGGCCCAAGATCGGTGAAGATGGAGTCTCGACAACAAAAAGTTCCTCAACAGACTTAATATTATTGTATTCGACTGGCACTTTCACTAACCCTAATGGGACAAACCCTTCGCCAGTGTAAGTTCGGAAATGTATGTTAGTCTTTTGGAGGTTTAGATTTAAATTAAGATCCTCAAATTCATGTTTACCTATTAAGCTAACCGGACTTCCAGAATCTATTTCAAAGTATTTTATTTTTGAACCAACTTTGATAGGGACCATGAACTTTGAACAGTCATTAGCGTTTGAAAAAGTGTTGTGATGTATACCAATTACTTTATTTATAAGATCGTCATTTACATAGTCCATATGCATTTCTGAAGTTTCATAACATTCTGGCTCCTTACCCTCAACATGTCTAACGTTGGTTTTGTAAGGTTTACTGGGTTTTTGTTTTCCCATTAGTGTTTGCATACACATTTTAGCCACGTGACCAGAACGCCCACAAGAATTGCATTTAAGTGATGATCTATTACGTCTGCATTCGTTAGCTAAGTGATTGTTGTATCCACATCTGAGACATAGCCCATCCAGGCCAAGAGTTTGTAAGTCAGTTGAAGACCGGGATCGTGTTTTATCCCTATACTTTGAGCTCAGAGAAATAGATTGATTTGGTTTAGATAGTTTATTAACTTCATTTGAGAAATTAGAAGCCGAAATTTCTTTGTTGCCTTGCTGAGAGGCTTCCAAAGCCAATGCAATTTCACATGCCCTGTCAAAAGTAAGAGACTTCTCTTGTAACAATTTTTCTCTTATGTACGAATCACTTAACCCTCGAATGAATTGAGCACGCAAAAACTGATTTGCATTTGATTTGCCACAATTAATATTTTCACAAGTGAAGTTGCATGTAATTGTAAGATTACGCAGGGCTGCTACGAAATCTGCTACAGATTCCCCAGAAGATTGAGTTTGACAAAAGAATTTGTGTTGTTCCGTATATACATTAGGCGTGGGGCATAAGTGATTTTGTAATAACTCAATCAATTCGGGATAAGATTTGGTTGAAGGTAAAACAGGAGCTGTTAAACTAGAAAGTAGCTGGTAATATTTAGGACCTATGCAGTTAATCAAAATTCGAGCTTTTACTTCATTGATGTTGTCTGTTTTAGGACTTAATTTTAACATGAAAAAGTTTTCCAGCCTTTCTTTATAGCATTTAAAAGATTCTTTGGAGTCATCAAAAGCTTCGAATGTCAGGTTTGGTAAAGACACTGCGTCTTCATTTGATTGCTCGTTCAGGTTAGATACTTGTGCTGTTGTAACAGCTTCGAATTTGTTGACTAAACTAGCAATAGCATTTGTTAATGCAATTATGTTTTCATCTGCCATGATTTAGTTGGATTATCTAATTCACAAAATGTAAAACTTAAATAGTATAGTACTTGTAATGTATTGAATTTGTGAAAATTAACAAAGCAAGTAAAAGGTAAACAAAGCTTGATTGAAAGTTGTCCATATTATTTAACAATAAAAACTGTCATTGTATAAACAATCCCATCCTCGTCGCCAAATTGTTGTATATGAACTAAATATTATTACCAAATATATAACTAAATACTTTAAATATATTAAAGAAATAACTTCTTACATTGAACACTGATGTAACTGTTTTTAATCCAAATGTAACAATAAATTACAAACAGCTGATCTTTTAAATGAACTATCCAAAAACCTAGCATAACAGTAATCAATGCCTGGTAAATATATAACAGTCACTTTTCTTTTTACTGTAATAACTACTCCTACCCTTAAACGATTTTATATGATCGATAACGCATTGCATCACTTCAGACCTTTTTGTACAATGTGAGTGGACATATTTACCCCTCTGATCTTTTGGTGCCTGCCCAGATTTTTTTAAGGATGTTTGTAACGTCTGTACTGGACGAAGAGTGATTCCATGGATCGCCAAAAATGCCTTAACACAAACAAAGATTTCTACTGCTGAGTTGTTTCTAGTTACGATTACCTTGTAACGATAGCGGTTGTAGTGGTATTTTGCATCATCATCATCCTCCTTTCTAGAACTGCGTGCTTTGATTGGGCACGCTGTTATAAGACCAAATAAATACTAATTTTGTTCATCATAATTTTTGAATTCATTGAAATTTTTAATAATTCGTTTTCTTTCCTCATCACTTATATTTTCAAAGCATTTTAGTCTTCTACACTTACAGTCTAGACCAGTCTTGTGAGTAGAAAAACGCAGTTGTTTCATAACATCAGTCATTCGTCCAGGTTTAGGTTTTTTCTTCACGTTTTGATCCATACACACATTACTCTCACTGCACTCACTTTATTTTATGACATGAAATATACGTACATTGTATGTAATATAAACATGTCCTTTACTGCAATTATGTCCAATGTACTGTTCATTAATATAAAATGTATGTTTAAATTTACCAAGCTTTTACTTTATCAATATCTGTAACACACGTCAAATTTACCAAACTTACCTGTAATTTACTTTGCTTATAAATACTATATACACATAAAATATATTAAACTTAAAGAATTACTTTATTTATGTTCAAATATATATTAAAAATGCTCTTAATTTAAGCTATTTAACTTTGAGAAGATCCTTTTTTATTAAAATTATAACTATCTCTTGAAAAAGAAAATTGTAGTGTATTGAAATCTAAAATTGTATCATAGTAAAAGAAACAATAAATATATTGTTTAAATCAACACTAGATAATTTTAATTTTACTTAGATTACAAACAGTAAAAATTATTTCACGAGCACTTGTTTATTTACCCGTACTGCGAGTAAAAACTCTTTTTCTAGTTGAATGTGTGGCAATACGATCCACAAAACCAACAATGTCTAAATTGTTCTAGCACAAAATGTAAATAAGTTAATTAAACTGTTACAAAAATATGTAGGTAAAAACACAATAATACGTTTGTTGCTTTGTACACAAAAAGCTAATAAAATGTAATGTTTTAAAAATGTAATTGCCTTTAATAGTATTGTATACTAAATTTGACTTAAACTATTGTAAAATCACACTTTTCCTGAAATTAAAAACTGTAGGCTAACTGAAACGTATTTCTCATAGACAATTTAAAACTTTGACCAAAACCGACGTTTTTAATTATACTCTCACTATAAAATATATAATTGGGTAAAAAGGAAATACAAATAAAAAAATTTTAATAAAACACTAGATCTTTATAAAGCCTCTATTTTATATTTGTACATTATTTATGACTTTTTTCTTTTGGACCATACGTGTAGACGCCTTGCCGAAACCATTCCCTGGTTCTCTTTTCAAATGTGGAACTCTGGAAATTTGAAGCATGAACTCCATTCCGCAAAACGGCTGAAAAACATACATTGGAATGCGTTATAAACAAAATAATAATTGGAAATAAAACAGTAAATTAATTGAACAGACGTTTTTTATGAAATGGGGCTCAGTATATATAGTTTATAAATAATAGTGTTAAACAAAAATTCCCAAAATGTTCAATTATTCAACTAGAGACACCAACACACCATGGAACATATTTTAAGGTGAATATGAGATGAGAGTAAAATGAGTGTGGCACCATCTTATTGTTACCTTGTTTTAACTAAGGCCACATTTATCCATTGAAAGGATCACAATTAATAACTAATAGCCCAAACAACCTATGGAATATGCCCCAATTACTTTATTGTGTAATCCGAACCACATCACATATAGGTCAAATTGTGGAGATTTCAGATGAGCCTGAAATGTGATATTTACTTACATGGATGTAACAAAACATGTGAAGAGTGCATAAGACATCACCTCCAACTATTAACAACACATGACTTTAAATTACCTGAATTACAGGACACTGTCACCACGAGACACTGTCATTAAAATTATTGATGAGTTTTAAACAACATGAAATAAAACTAACTAATTGTCTGATTGGTTTTCATGCTAAACTTGATTTAATAACCACACCAATGCCACAAACCACATCACCGAAAAAATTTCCGTTCAAAAGTTATACACAATAATATATCAAATACACTTAATTTTAGTACAAATATAACATGGTAGCCAATGTTTATGCTGCGAGCACAGCTTCCCTATAACCGAGGCCGCGGTTAATATGCGAACAAAAGCACTATTACACATTTATTTTGGTAGTCAATGCTTTATGCTGCAAGCGCAACAAAGCAGCTTACTTTTGAACGAGGCCGCGGCCGAGTTTAGCCTGCGAGCGAAGCGAATTCCACAGGCCGAGGATACCTATTCCGCGACCAAAGGACGACTTACGTGAGAAAGTATGTGCCAGTGACCAGTATGTGGTACTGTTTAATTTTATTTGTTAGCATAAAACTTAGGCCCTATGGTATTTTATTTAAAATTCCATAGGCCTATCTGTTTAAATTATAAAATTAAAAGAGTTCAATCTTTAGTTTCAAATAGTAAATAACAATACAACACGGTGTAACCTAACTAACAAGCTAACAAACTGGCCAGTCAATAATAGTGATTGCTCGCAACTAACATAACCTCTTCCAATTCGACATAGGCCCTAGTAGGACCTAAGTACAACTTGCCTTTTGTTAGGAAATTTGTAGCTGATATGAAACTGCAAACTATGATAAAATCATCATATATTCGCTTAAACTTACTTGAATATTGGAATTTTCCTAAAACGCATTAAAAATCCCGGACAAAAAACAACCTTGGCCTACACACAGTTGACCTACAGGAATTTAAGAGCCAGGATTGTCCGGGCAAAACCTGGACGTCTGGTCACCATACCTCAACTGTATAACTTAGGCCGGCGGAACTTTACTATTCGACTCTAGGCTAACCTAAAGCTAACAGAAATGCAAAAATAATAATAAAAAAATACCTAAAAGGTTCTAACCTAACCTACTTAGTCACAGTATGTTTACCTGTATTCAACATTTAACAGTAGAATGTAAAACATCGTCGTTGTCTGCAAAAATTTTAGGCTAGAGTCTAATAGTAAAGTTACGCCCTTAGGCCTACTGAAAATCTTTTCTGTCATGAAAATAAATGCTCAAACATACCCAGCATAACATAACATAGCTGTTTCTAACTCAATGAGCAATTTCGAGGCAGATTCAATTTTTGTTTTGCTATATTTTAATAACTTGGGGATAATTTCCTTTTCATATATGGTACCTATAAGGTTAGGCTATTCATGAAAAATTAAATCATTTGTATGGTATTCCATTTGCTAAGAACTCTATGAATGATGTAATATATTCCAACTAAATCGAATTTTACCTTACTGTACATGAATTAAACCTAGTGACGAGTAAACAATAATAATAATGTTACTTTCCTAACCTATCAAAAGTTACTGAAGTTTAAACCAAACTTAAAAATAGTTGCAAAAATAAAGGGCCTAATAAAAATACAATAATGGAAATAATTATTTCACTTACCTGTTCAAGGAATCTAGAAGTTATGTCAATCTAGAAGACAAATTAAAAACTCGACTTTTAATAACAGGAACGAAAAATCAACACAGCAAGATGGCTACTAACAAGTGAAGGTCGTGGGTCATGGCCAAGCGTGGGCGGGTTATTCCATAACAACCAAAGCCCGCCACTAGCGCCGAGCGCGTAGGTGGATTTTTAAGGAAGCAATCTGGCTACCGAGAGCGATGGCAAAACAACCTTTTATAGAATTAAAAACGAGGGCGTGGCGCGAGTCCGTTATGCTATTTCTTTATGTGCTAGAGAAAAAAACAAAAGTAGAGAAGATAAAATATTCCTCATTTTGACAATGTAAAAGTACCGGATATATTAAATATGAATATAATAACCATTAATAAAATTAATAACTATTTAAACTGTGTGTGCGTTTATTTTGTTTTGTAATAATTATATCGAAATGATGTATTATTTACATAAATATTGACATATTATTTACATCAATATATAGTCTTAATTTTTTACGTTCATAATGTTATTAAAACAAAATAAATAACATTATTGCATTACAACATAATATCTCTTATTCCGTAAAATTACTATTACGTTAAAAGGCCAAGTTTAATGATTTCACCCTGCTAGCCTACAGATGTTATAGTAATATATTTTTAGGCGATCCAAAAAAGCACAGTGTAGGCCTATAAAATGTTGTTGTCTAATTTTGTATTTAATTGAAATAAACAGTTTCTTTAAATATTTTTACTGTAAAAATCATTTTACAACAAAGCAAAGTTAATTGTTGATAAGACTAAAAATATAATTGTAACAGTTATATTTAAATAATATAATCTCAACTGCGCACCTCATCCCCACCAACCAAAAGTTTTTTTGTTTGTACATCTATTATAACTTTAGGTTGTAATTTGTGACACAACATTTAATAATATAAATTAATTATGAACAATATAGTAGAATAAATTTAGAATTTAAACAAATGTCAATTTAAGATACAATATATACGTAAAAACTATGTTAGTAATGCACTTAGGAAATAATTTGAAAACAACTATATGAATAAAATGTATGTTTTACAATTGTCAATTTAGGATAACTAATAAAAATCAATGTAACTATGACCTCTCATTTACGTATATTAGACTATGTTATTTACATGGACATTTAGACCTTAAATGTACGTATATTATACATTGTGTGCTGCTTGGGGTTACACAAACGGAGAAGGCTAGGGAAAGTCAATGAGCTACCCTTAGACAACCAAACCCCACTGAAACAACTGAGCCCACAGATAGGGAAACCGAAGTTAGTGTAGACCCTACAGATACCAATTATAATATACAAATGGAGACACAAAGCACTACTATACCTAACCTGTTAGACCAAATGACCATGCTAATAAATAATTTACAAATAAATTTGGAAGCTAACCTAGAAGCTAAATTAGAAGCGCAATTAAAACCAAAATGAAACTAACCTAGAAGCTAAATTAGAAAACAAATTCAAACAAAATGAAGCTAACCAAACACTCAACCAAGTTAAATTAGAAGCACAATTAAAACAAAATGAACTTAATATAACTTCTAGCTTTAAAGAAATGCAGACAGAAGTCGAAGGCCTAAAAGAATGTATAGCAAGCCAAATAAAAATAATTGAAAATAAATTCACAGAACAGCTTACATTAGTCGAGGAAGCCGTCAATAATAATATTGTAAGAATAAATGAATTAGAAACCAAAATAAATAACACCATTAGCGAACAAATATTATCAGAAACATTTCAAAAACAGGAAATAGCGTTAAACGAGAAATTAAATTACACTAAAACTCATGTTATGCAGGAAGTGCAAAATTTGATAGCAGAAATGCCTAAACCAAACCCGGATAGTACAGCTACACCACATATTAACGTCACCTGTGGTGGTTACAACAGTGAAAACCTAAATATAATAGGCCTACAACCAACATTGCCAAAATTTAACGGTAGGCAGATTAATCCAAATGACTATTTACATAAATTAAATAGATACTATGAACGGATGATAACGAATAGGACGAAGTGTTTTGATGATGATCAAACATTCTGTTTGACCTAATAGAGAATAGTCTGGAGGGTAATGCGGTCAAATGGTGGCAACTTATTAAAAATGATGTAGGAAGCTGGGAAGAGTTTAAGAAGGAATTTTTGGCAAAATTTTGGAACAGAGATGTTCAAAAGGGAATGCGTCAAAAAATAGAACTAGAAAGCTATAGGGTTGGAGGTAATCTCACTAGAAATGAGTATTTTGTTGAAAGGGTACTAATTATGAAGTCAATGATCCCTGAACCGGCTGAAGAAGACATAATTGCTACGTTGACATTATATTTCGACCAAAAGATCCAAGACGCATATAGGGTCCAAAATATATCAACAATTAAATATTATGCTTCGCTCTTACAGAGAGAAGATACCGATGAAGCCAATTTAGGGATACGAAGACGAAACTCATTGGAGAGGAGACAACCTAGTCAACAATAAAACAGAACACCTAGTCAGAACAACTTTAGAGAGGCGCCAAGACAAAAAGTACTACCACCAATACGATATCAAGACCAGACTACGAACAGAAACCACCCGAATCAATGCCATCAGAATGGGAGATTTCCGACAAACAGACCCATATTTAACAACCGACCTAGTAATAACTTCCGACCAGTACACATGACAGGACAAGACTACCAGAATACCAAACCTCCATGACCTAGACAAAACCATTTCCAATTCCCAACACCACAACGGAACAATAGATATCCTACGACGGAACAACAAAGGCTATGTCACATGATTGCCACGTCAGGACGACAGACAGCGACAAATGAACCAGCACATACAACCGTTGAAGACCGATATTTACCACCGATGCATAGAGAGGAAAACTCCAATGCGCTGGTGAAGAATTGAATTGTCACGATAAAACGAGAGACCAAGAGCCGACTATCCACGAGGAGGGACAAACGAATACAATAGCTTCACCAGCCCCAATAATAATAGAAAGAAAATTTTCCAAGGAAGACAGAAACAAAGAAAACTGCAGCCAACAACACATACCTATTTTCAATCTATACTGTGACAGACAATTTTTAATCGAAGAAGAGCAGCAAACGAAACCTGATACATTTATAAATTGCACTTGTCCAGAAATAAACATTAAGATTAATGGCATTAGAACAACAGCTCTGATAGATAGTGGTAGTAATCTGACATGCTTATCTGAAGATTGGTTCTTAGCAAACAAGACAAAATTTGGACATTACGAAGAATTGCCGCTCTCTAATACATTTATAACGACTGCTATAAACCAAAAGTCCAAAAGAATCAGTAAAATAATACTTCTAAGAGCAGAAATAGATGAATATAATTTTGATATCCAGTGTATCGTTATACCAAATTTAATTAAGAATTGCATATTATGGAGGACACGATAAGTAGTTTAAGAATGGAAATAAACTTTGATACGAATTCACTAGTCATAAAGACAAAAGATAATGAAAATATTCAATTAAAGTTTGGTGCAGAAAGATTTGAAAATTTAGAATGTAGGGTAATGTGCAATTATGAAATGTATAACAATCATGGAAATATAAGTGAAACAAATTCAGAAGCAATAGACATACAAAACCTCTTTAATGAAAATAATATCATGAAGAAACATCAGAAACAATATCTAATCAATTTAATTATGAAGTATAAAAGTATATTTTCAGAAAAACCTGGACGATGTAATATGTATCAACACACCATAAATGTCAAGCAACCGGAGCATTTTAGAGCACAATGCTACCCGATACCTATAAATCAACAAGATGCTGTCGCACAAGAAATAGAGAACATGTTGGAGCAAAAAATTATTGAACCTTCCAATAGCCCGTATGTGAACCCGATTATAATAGTAACCAAGAAAAGTGTTGAACTAAGGATCTGTCTAGACATGAGAAGAATTAACAAATTAATTACCCTGGATTATGAGTGCAACCGTAGTGTCAATGAATTGTTATCAAAAGCTAAAGACTAAATGGCTAAGCACTATAGATCTAACTGCATCATATTGGCAGATAGAGCTAGAACCTAATTCAAGAAAATTCACAGCATTTCAATTTAGAGGTCGAACATACCAATATGTGGTAATCCGGTCGGTTTGTCTACATCACAGGCAGCGTTAGAGGACTGGAAAGAGTATTTCAAGAATCAATCGAAGAATTTTCTTTAATATACATAGATGATATTTGTGTAATTTCACCTAATTTTGAAAAGCATTTAGAACACTTAGAAAAAATCTTCAGGCGATTACAATTGGCTAACATGACTATCAAAATTTCTAAATCTACTTTCTGTAGGGACAAAGTACCATTTTTAGGATATTTCTTAACGACTAATGAATTAGAGCCAGACCAAGAAAAAATCCAAACATTCCTAAATTTTCCCTCGCCTACATCAAGGAAAGAACTAAAAAGATTCCTCGGAGGCATTAATTATTATAATAAATTTGTTGACAAATTTGCAGAGACTATACAACCTTTGTTAAGATTAAC
>JAGFPH010009076.1:30232-43986 GCA_018207615.1 Philaenus spumarius
CCTAGGCCTCCGTCTTTGCACATTCCTTAGGCTAATCCAGCTAGCTATAGTGGTATCTTGAATATTTTTGTCAGGAATCTTATAAAGAATATTTCGAACATGTAAAGCATCTCTAGGACGTACTTTTTTACATTTCATAGTCTTATTCATGTGATTACAAGGGTGAAAAACTCTCGAACCAGTCGGAGCACTGTATCTTTTGATCTTAGCTAAATGTTTAGCACTTACAGTCTTTTCCTTCTTGCGTGAACCTTGATTGGCTTCACCTACACTTACTAATCCCTCTTCATCCATTGTACACAAATTTAATTATCAACTTTAACATTAAACTTTGTCAAAACTGAACTTTCACGCACAATACAAACAATGTTTACTCGCCAAACATAACCTCGAAACGTTACAAGCAATCAGTGCAGGAACAGTCACGTGACTCAAATAAAGCGCTGCTATTGGCTGAGCGGACATGTTGTTTTCTGATTTGGGACTCTGATTTTCAACACTTAATTTGAAAGGGACATGATTTTTTTAGAACGAAACTGACTCAACAATACAATAGAAACCATCATGTACAATATGAAACAGCTGCTAGCTGAAATTTTTATTTTTTTGGACATGTGTGCATTTGATTGGCACCTCCTCAATTATTAATTTATTGAGTTTTTTATTTGTAGGTGTGTGCTATTATTACTAAACGTATTATTTAATAAATTAAAAGTGAGTGTAGAATTATTTTTAAAGATAAACGGTATAATGAAGAATCATAGGAGTGGTATTCATAAAATTAAACGTAATTTGTTTTAATGATAAGGTTATCATATATAGTAAGAAGCAATTTTACGAAACTTTGATTTATAATCAGTTTGAAATTTAGAAACTGCCGTTTAAACACCACCAATAACACCCAAATATTTTTTGTCAGACTAATAGTTCACTTGAGCTTTGATTTAAACTTCTCCTCCCGATCTGGGATTCCCCACACCTCTTCGCGTCTTACACTATCCAGGCTTCACGAAGAAACGCACGACCTCTACCACTTATTTTTATTACAAGTAAGTAAACAGTACGTAATGTGACATTTTTGCTGCTGTGGCAACACTTAACAATTACCACTGAATACACCGTATAAGGTACAGTTATTCATACCATGAAAGGAATAGGACAGGAATAGGAACGGGATCTCACGAACGTGAATTTTGGTGGGGTGGCTACCGGTGACTACATATACCAGGAAAGGAACAGTAATGTATTCTGGCGTGGCGATGCGCGCCGCTGACACTGACAGACCACTCCCGCCGCGCCGGCCGGCGTGGAGTCGTTTTTGTTTCTGCCCCATAGGCTACAAATAATTAAAAAATCGTTGCAGATTCAAATACATTAATTAGAAAAAAGAAGATTGTTAGAAAAATGATAAAAATGTAAAAAAGTCAGCAACTTAATTTTCACATTTATGTATTGTCCTAAAAATGTTATCAGGCTACTTTAGTTAAATGGCTTCTAACTTTTCTTTTATGTAATGACTCATTAACATTTTCGGCATTGTGGTGTAATCCAATTGTGAAATACTTCTTAAACGATGCTTTCATTGACATAATAATATGATTTTACTATGAATTATATTATAACTTTTACTATGAATTGTAGGTACCAAATATAGGTACAACAAAACGATATTTTACTATTTTATATTTGCTTATATATAATATGCAGCTTTCAATATTTTCCCGAAAACTTTGCTAAATTACACCCCCCCCCCCGTTATTTTGAAAGTAATAGCCTACAAATTTGAAGACAAAAAAAACAGTGCTGGCACACTCATAAACATGACAGGCTAAGTATATAGCAAAAGAAAGTATATTAGGTTTTCCACTACGTTGTATGCCTAATATGTGTTGTGAGCAGTCACATTTTACCTTTAAATAAAATATATTGACATTTTACCCACCAAAACAGTGATTTCGGCCTAATGAGCGTATTTTTAAACGAATTTCAATAATATCTCAGAATTTGTTAGAACTTAGTAAATCTGTAGTAATATTGCACAGTGTGTGTTGTAGGTTTAAGGAGGGGCGAGAAAAATTGGTTTTATATTTTACTAAAAAACAAAAAATTTTGTAATTTTATACTTTTGTGAATTTTGTAGATTGATCATTACAGACGACTGATAGACAAATAATTTGATATTTTGTTTTTCTCTCTACGATGTTTCGTTACCTTAATATAAGGCTCTAAAATATATTGACATTTTACCCGCCAAAACAGTTCTTTCCGCCTAATTTAAATAATATTTCAGAATTTGTTAGAACTTAGTAAATCTGTTTAGTATTGTAAGCTTTCCAACAGTCTTTAAATGAGTGGCCTCCCCGTTAACCGATTAGTACCGAAATATCTGTGCAAATTCATGATTTTTTAGGCTTTTTAAGCTTAAATATATGAAATAAAAATGTAAGTATACCCATAGTTTTATGCAAATCTTCACTCTTAACATCATATATATTTGTAAAACAATATACAGAAATTACTTAGAAAATCAATAATTTGTTTATTTATAGCTACGAAAGTCCTAATCGGTTACCATTTGGTCCCAGTAAGTAAGCGAGGAATCAATGGCGAGTGGATTTCGTTGACTCATCCGGATGTTGATTAGTTTACTCAAAGTACGTTGCCTATGGAAATGACAGTCTTAACGATTTATTACTAATTAAAATTAGCGGCATGTCTGTGTTTTTAAGAAAACTAGAAGGTTTATCACTTTTCTATCTGTCGACCAAGTAACAACTGTGCTGCCACAAAATTTTTATCAGGAAAAAATAAACAATTTTAGGTAAATAATGTTCATTTTGTTTCTTACACCAACAATTTAGATTTTCTTGAGGTCGTGTAATGATAAACTAATTTGTATAAATTAAGATTTGTTCTTCGTTATTTAAAAAAATTTAAAACCTCTAATACAATTTTTATTTCTGAGGAGGTCTCATATAGTTGTCAATGGTATTTAAAATATCCTTTTCGACAATCGTATTATATTAATTTTAGTTTAAATCAGGCTTCTTTTCTGCCTTTTTGGAAACATATTTTGTGTTTTTATGAACTAGGCTAATGGCTAAAATTATGTCCGCCCATCTTCGTCTAGTCTAGGGTGCTCGTCGGTCGTTTGTTAGTGGTCAGTTTTCCCGGGAACTGAGATTTGCTAATTGTATATTCATTGCATCACCATCATCAGTAAATGAGCGTAGTTGGCAGATTTCCTGTACTACATGCAGAACAATATTTTCCTCTAACCAAGCCGAGGAAGGGTTTTGATAGTCGCAGTAATTAATTAGATTAAAATATTGAATTCAATACATCACTTTTATTTTTCTAAAGATTTTTCAGCCAAGGGGCGCACCGGTGTTCCAGGCCAGGCCTGAAGGCCGTTATATACAAGCTACTAGTCATATCTTAAAGTCTTAAAAGGTTTCTTGAACACCCAGGAGAACGGCTGCCCTAGTCTTTTAAACTGAACATGTAGTAATTAAATATTACACAAGGTGATTAAATAATATAATACCAATTTATTATACAGAAAAAAGTTATTGGAAAGTTTTGTAAAACTTATGGTAACATTTTTAGTTTACTTTGTAAGTTTGTTTAGTTCCCGTAACATGAGCAGTAATTGCCAAAAAAGTAAAAGTAAAATACTAAACTTAAAGTGATGTCCTCAGATACACCGTGTACAACGCACTCGAAACACGCTAACTAGGTGACATAGCTCGTTCCAGACGCACTATCGGTTATTTAGAGATTGAAGAGACTTGGCAGCAATGGATACAACTTGGCAATAATGGATACAACAGGAAGCAGGAAGAAGTAAATAGACGCATTGAGTCCTCAGATAATGCATACAAAATAATATTCATAACACTCTTGTGTGTTTAAAAACGACATCCGGTGAGAGAATGGGTGGGGGGAGATATGGCCGAGGAATACATCAGGGTTGACAACCTCTCAAGGCAAAATTACACCAGTTAAAACAAAAAAAACTGTGACTGTTGTACTTTTTACAACAGCGCGCGTCCCGGAAGGATATAACGTATATGAGCTAACCATAGATTTCTATGTACTAAAGAGAATAATTAGACTGTAGATAACTATAAGATTTCACTAGTTACTATTATTTGTATGTAAAACATCTGTTAATCTCGATTGTAAGCATTGTAAAATATTGAATAAGAAGAAATAACTTAAAGTAAAGCTAAGGGCCTATGCCTACAGAAAGAATCCATCTTGTTCCAAAATACAAAATCAGCTGATATGTATAAACGCGATCAAAATCAACCTTAAACTATTTAAATAAATGAATAAATAACAAACCAATTGAATTGTAACAACAAATATGTATGTGAGAAATAATTAGTGTAACCCCAAATTGCATATTATTTCAAAAAGAACAAAATACCAGCACTATATGCTACAGCGGAAGAATTCAAACGTCTCAACAAACGATACGATCTAATTGCACACAGAAAAGATCTGTCCACCAGAAAGCACAAAAGCAGCGCGTCTTTTTAAAAGAAAATATGGAGTTGCAGAGTAACTTGCAGACTGTAAAGAAGCCAATTGTACTATCAGAAGTTTGTAATTAATATTTGTGTAAATCAGTGAATAGAGTCAGTGAGAACAATACAGATATTGGTATACTCTGCTAAATAACATTTAAACATTAATAAATTCGAAAGAACTATATGAGAGGCCTGAACCAGCAATTTAATTATCAGAAGAAAACTGACCCTTTTAAATATTTTTCAAAATTATATAAATCTTAAATTTCAATTCATGTATGCGTTCAAGGTATATAATACAATCATTCCAGCACGACTGCCTATCCCTAGATCTAATTTATTGCTAAAGCATATTTTATAAACCCAAATTGTTTTACAAAGACTGAGCTAAGCCTAGGGGCATTTAAATAAATATTTTCAGATTGTATAACTAATAATATGTGTATAATAAAAGATAATAAATGACCATTTAATGTGTTAATATAATATAATCTAGTTATTATTCAGTAGTATTAGAACTTAGAGATTAATGACCTACTTTTGATACAACCAAATTTATATATTCAAAATTTAGAACTATTGGCTTGAATTGAGTAGGGTCAGTAGGTAATAAGATCGATCATATTTGAATAATTTTACAAAATTTTACATTATAAAATGGCTTCTATAACGTGGGGCATTTAAAGTAAAGCAAATACTACATTATAAATAGCTCCATAACGTAGGGCTGTTAATATATACTAATAACAACAAAAATTTTATTACATTATAAAATGGCGCACAACGTGATTAGCATGATTGTATTATTAAATTACACATATCAGCTTGGTACCAACTAGGACATTAACCAAAAACTTAGCAAATATAAGTAAATATTTAAGTTAGTCCTAATCAAAGTCGAAACTTATAAGTTGTTTGTTAGTATTTAAGTATCTTATATATTAAAAAATTCTGTTTTTCTTTTCCGAGTCCGTTTGGCTCTTCTACCCGACCGATTTTCATAATTGAGGTCTTAAATTAAAGGTATGCATGCCCAGATTTGCCATCAAGCATTACAAATCATGTATCTTTCGCCTTACAAACGTTATAATCAAATGCAAATTTCTGCTGTGTATTCCTTATGGGGGGTTTTTTTTGGTTCTTTGTCCACTTTGCGTTCGTATACCGTCCATCCGATTGCTTTGAAATTTTGCATAGTAACACAGGTTAACCCTGGGAAGGTTTTAGGCCATTTACCGAAGTTCTAGGACATTAGGGCTACGCCCCAGTGGCCCTCAAAGTTTCAATGTTAATCTTATGGAAGAAAGATTTCTATTGATTTTATCAGGGACACAAAAACAGCTGTTCGTATGAAAAGCTTAAAACAGCTGATTTTGATCAACAACTGATTATTTGGTATTACCTTTTTGAGGTTACATTGACAAACTAAAAACAAACACAAACAAAAATCAACGAAAAATGCTAACTATATTTTAATTCAATTCAAAACATTGATGGTTTGTAACAACAAACCTATTATATATAAAACAGCTAATTTGGATCAAAAACTAAACATAATCATTCACAGATATGTCAAGTCTTATATATTATCATCCGTTCAGCCGCTGTTCACCCGAGAAGGAGCTCCGGTATACAATCCTTCAAATTTCCCATGTTAATCTTATGGAGATAATGTTTAATGAGTTTGAGTCAGCTGCCAAATAAAACAGCTGATTTATGCTCGGTCACCTATGTACAAACGAGCAAAAGATTAACTAGATTCTTTATCGAATTTTCCACCTGCGAGCGAAGCGAAGCAGCCATCTGAGGCCGAAGGCCGAGCCGGGGTTGGGACGCGGAGCGTCCAGGGGCAGGGCCCCTAGTCATATTTTAATTTTAAGATCTGTATTTATATTTGTAAGGTTAACCCAATTTAAAATAATGTATACTTTAACACTATCCTTTTGGTAATAATAATAACGGTACTTACCTACAAATTGAAGCAAAAATGAATCCTTCTGAAGAAGAAAAACAAAGTTATAACCTGAGGCCTAAAGTTACACAAACGGAGAAGGTTAGGGAAAGTCAATGAGCTACCCTTAGACAACCAAAAGCACTGAAACAACTGAGCCCACAGATAGGGAAACCGAAGTTAGTGTAGACCCTACAGATACCAATTATAATACGGTATACAAATGGAGACACAAAGCACTACTATACCTAACCTGTTAGACCAAATGACCATGCTAATAAATAATTTACAAATAAATTTAGAAGCTAACCTAGAAGCTAAATTAGAAGCGCAATTAAAACCAAAATGAAACTAACCTAGAAGCTAAATTAGAAAACAAATTCAAACAAAATGAAGCTAACCAAACACTCAACCAAGTTAAATTAGAAGCACAATTAAAACAAAATGAACTTAATATAACTTCTAGCTTTAAAGAAATGCAGACAGAAGTCGAAGGCCTAAAAGAATGTATAGCCAGCCAAATAAAAATAGTTGAAAATAAATTCACAGAACAGCTTACATTAGTCGAGGAAGCCGTCAATAATAATATTGTAAGAATAAATGAATTAGAAACCAAAATAAATACCACCATTAGCGAACAAATATTATCAGAATCATTTCAAAAACAGGAAATAGCGTTAAACGAGAAATTAAATTACACTAAAACCCATGTTATGCAGGAAGTGCAAAATTTGATAGCAGAAATGCCTAAACCAAACCCGGATAGTACAGCTACACCACATATTAACGTCACCTGTGGTGGTTACAACAGTGAAAACCTAAATATAATAGGCCTACAACCAACATTGCCAAAATTTAACGGTAGGCAGATTAATCCAAATGACTATTTACATAAATTAAATAGATACTATGAACGGATGATAACGAATAGGACGAAGTGTTTTGATGATGATCAAACATATTATCTGTTTGACCTAATAGAGAATAGTCTGGAGGGTAATGCGGTCAAATGGTGGCAACTTATTAAAAATGATGTAGGAAGCTGGGAAGAGTTTAAGAAGGAATTTTTGGCAAAATTTTGGAACAGAGATGTTCAAAAGGGAATGCGCCAAAAAATAGAACTAGAAAGCTATAGGGTTGGAGGTAATCTCACTAGAAATGAGTATTTTGTTGAAAGGGTACTAATTATGAAGTCAATGATCCCTGAACCGGCTGAAGAAGACATAATTGCTACGTTGACATTATATTTCGACCAAAAGATCCAAGACGCATATAGGATCCAAAATATATCAACAATAAAATATTACGCTTCGCTCTTACCGATGAAGCCAATTTAGGAATACGAAGACTAAACTCATGGGAGAGGAGACAATCTAGTCAACAATAAAACAGAACACCTAGTCAGAACAACTTTAGAGAGGCGCCAAGACAAAAAGTACAACCACCAATACGATATCAAGACCAGACTACGAACAGAAACCACCCGAATCAATGCCATCAGAATGGGAGATTTCCGACAAACAGACCCATATTTAACAACCGACCTAGTAATAACTTCCGACCAGTACACATGACAGGACAAGACTACCAGAATACCAAACCTTCTTGACCTAGACAAAACCATTTCCAATTCCCAACACCACAACGGAACAATAGATATCCTACGACGGAACAACAAAGGCTATGTCACATGATTGCCACGTCAGGACGACAGACAGCGACAAATGAACCAGCACATACAACCGTTGAAGACCGATATTTACCACCGATGCATAGAGAGGAAAACTCCAATGCGCTGGTGAAGAATTGAATTGTCACGATAAAACGAGAGACCAAGAGCCGACTATCCACGAGGAGGGACAAACGAATACAATAGCTTCACCAGCGCCAATAATAATAGAAAGAAAATTTTCCAAGGAAGACAGAAACAAAGAAAACTGCAGCCAACAACACATACCTATTTTCAATCTATACTGTGACAGACAATTTTTAATCGAAGAAGAGCAGCAAACGAAACCTGATACATTTATAAATTGCACTTGTCCAGAAATAAACATTAAGATTAATGGCATTAGAACAACAGCTCTGATAGATAGTGGTAGTAATCTGACATGCTTATCTGAAGATTGGTTCTTAGCAAACAAGACAAAATTTGGACATTACGAAGAATTGCCGCTCTCTAATACATTTATAACGACTGCTATAAACCAAAAGTCCAAAAGAATCAGTAAAATAATACTTCTAAGAGCAGAAATAGATGAATATAAATTTGATATCCAGTGTATCGTTATACCAAATTTAATTAAGAATTGCATATTATGGAGGACACGATAAGTAGTTTAAGAATGGAAATAAACTTTGATAAGAATTCACTAGTCATAAAGACAAAAGATAGTGAAAATATTCAATTAAAGTTTGGTGCAGAAAGATTTGAAAATTTAGAATGTAGGGTAATGTGCAATTATTATGAAATGTATAACAATCATGGAAATATAAATGAAACCAATTCAGAAACAATAGACATACAAAACCTCTTTAATGAAAATAATATCATGAAGAAACATCAGAAACAATATCTAATCAATTTAATTATGAAGTATAAAAGTATATTTTCAGAAAAACCTGGACGATGTAATATGTATCAACACACCATAAATGTCAAGCAACCGGAGTATTTTAGAGCACAATGCTACCCGATACCTATAAATCAACAAGATGCTGTCGCACAAGAAATAGAGAACATGTTGGAGCAAAAAATTATTGAACCTTCCAATAGCCCGTATGTGAACCCGATTATAATAGTAACCAAGAAAAGTGTTGAACTAAGGATCTGCCTAGACATGAGAAGAATTAACAAATTAATTACCCCGGATTATGAGTGCAACCGTAGTGTCAATGAATTGTTATCAAAAGCTAAAGACTAAATGGCTAAGCACTATAGATCTAACTGCATCATATTGGCAGATAGAGCTAGAACCTAATTCAAGAAAATTCACAGCATTTCAATTTAGAGGTCGAACATACCAATATGTGGTAATCCCGTTCGGTTTGTCTACATCACAGGCAGCGTTAGAGGACTGGAAAGAGTATTTCAAGAATCAATCGTAGAATTTTCTTTAATATACATAGATGATATTTGTGTAATTTCACCTAATTTTGAAAAGCATTTAGAACACTTAGAAAAAATCTTCAGGCGATTACAATTGGCTAACATGACTATCAAAATTTCTAAATCTACTTTCTGTAGGGACAAAGTACCATTTTTAGGATATTTCTTAACGACTAATGAATTAGAGCCAGACCAAGAAATAATCCAAACATTCCTAAATTTTCCCTCGCCTACATCAAGGAAAGAACTAAAAAGATTCCTCGGAGGCATTAATTATTATAATAAATTTGTTGACAAATTCGCAGAGACTATACAACCTTTGTTAAGATTAACCTCTAAAAAAGTTAAATTCATATGGACAGAAATTGAGGAATAAGTATTAAATAAAATCAAAGCTTTATTCCTAAGGACAAACGTGCTAAGACATCCATATCCAAACCAACCGTAATATTTACAAACAGACAGTTCGGATTATGTCATTGGTGGACATCTATACCAAATTGACAGTGGTTGAAGGAAACAAAAGAGCCATTGTATTCATTTAAAAACCTTAAAGAAATGTGAACTACGCTACACCACCACAGAAAAAGAGCTTTTAGCAGTGGTATACTGCCTCCAAAAGGTACACCACTGTATATACAATGCATCACAGACAATTCTAACAGACCATAAAGCAATTACCTTCTTAAAAACATGTCGACTACTTAATGCACGTTTGACCCGATGGATTTTGGCACTGCAGGACTATAATTTTGAAATAATCCATTGCAAGGGAATTAATAATGCAACAGCGGATTTCCTGAGCCGACCAAAATTAACAGACAAACAACCACATGAAGCAGACCACAACAAAATTATTATAGCACATTTGGACAGACACAACGATCTGGATCTAATCGAAGAGTTAAAGCGCATTGATATACTACAACAGGAAGACACAATACTATCAACAATATATACAAAATGTCAAAATTTATCACATAAAGAAATTTCACAGAAAACTCAACGATTTAAATTACACAACAAAATCTTATTTCAATTACACAATACAAACTGGTTGATCATACTACCTGAACAATTGATAGAAAAGATCATCTGGGAATGCCACTACTATTATTTACATTGCGGACCAAAGAAATGTTTTACACTACTACAAGAAGATTTTATCTTCAGAAATATGTCGAGAAGAATCAGAAAGACTTTGGCCTCCTGTGACACATGTCAAAAGTGTAAGCACAACAACCATCCATTGCACGGTAATACTAGTGGAGTAAAGTGTACGGGTAAAGGAAACTTACTCGCAGTGGACCTGATCGGACCCCTTCCCAAAAGCAAAGGTGGTGTACAGCATATTTTTATAATTCTAGATGTATTCACCAAATTTGTCAAATTATATAACATCAATAACGCTACAGCTCAAATTATAACAAACAAAATGTTCAACGAATACATACCTATTTTCGGCCTACCAAAACAAATTTTAAATGATCACGGAACACAAATTCAAAAGCAAAATTTGGCAGAACAGATTATTAGAAAACAACATTAAATTAATATTCAATTCAGTTTACCATCCGATGTCAAATATGGCAGAAAGACCCATACGAGAAATAAAGAGATGTCTACGAACTTATTGTTCACACAACCACCGAAGCTGGGCCCAATACATAACCACTATAAACGATTTCATCAACGAAGTACATAACGATACAACAGGCTTTACACCAAATGAACTGCAATTGAATCACAGAGATATTAGATTCTGGGAACAAGTTATTGTCAACCCTTTTATACCACATGTACCTTTGGAAAATAAATTAGAATTAACCGCTAAAATAATTCGAGACAGCCAAAAGAAAAGAGCTGAAAAGGTCAACCGGACTCAGACTCCCACTACCCTAAATAACGGGGATCTTGTTCTAGTAAAATCATACCCTAAGTCAAGCCAGGGATATGAAGAAACTTCAAAACTATTTACAGTCTATTTCGGTCCTCTAAAAGTCGAACAACAAATAGGAAAGTCGACATACATATTAGCAGACATAAATGACAAAAAAACCTACGGCCCATATCATGTTTCTCTCCTTAAAAGATATGTCAGCAACGACTCTCCAGTGAAATAAGTGATAATAACAACAAAAACCCCATAGACTATGAATAGTGAAAATATATGTGATCCCTATTTGAACTATGAATTTATGTGTGTCCCTTATAAACTTCAAATAACCCCTATAAACAATTAAAAATATCCCTATTTATTTGTGTTATCTCTATGAATCAGTGTGCCAATTTTAAACTTTAAGTAGTCCCAAAAGATCAATGAATATCAATATGTTTTATTTTAATTGTTTCTAGGAATGACATCAGTTTAATAATACTTTTCCCTCTGATTCATTAGCAATATCTATGTCAAAATAAAAAAAAATAAAACTGTACCCCAATACAAACTATATATACCATGACCCAAACAGTGTGTAGTGAAATACAAACATTACAGCGTTAACCATAAAAACAGTGAGATATTTAAATATGTGTTCCCATCCCCTATATGTGACAAACCATTACCTTGTGATGAACGAGAAAATATTCCCCTAAATAAACAATAACAATGACTCCCATATTATGTGTTAGGTTAAGAAATCCAAATGTAGGTTAGAAATGGTATAACAAAAAACATGTGTTAGTGTAAGGAAAGCAAAGTCAAACCAAGTGTTAATTTTAAGATGTTACATCCATATTACGTTTGTATGATTAGTTAGGTTAAGTTCCAAATGTTATGTTTCAATAGTTACAAGAAGCAAGATGTGATTTGATACAATTTAAAAATAATTTATGCTCAATAGTCGCAAAAATTAATTTGAAGGGCTATTATAATGTACCAAATCCCATCAAATAAAAATTAAGTTTAAAAAACAAGAAAATAGCCTATAACCATATTCAATCCGGTAACCTAATTACAAAGCCGACATTGCATATTAGCAACATAACCTATATCCACAAAGTGCTAACCTAAGTCAAATGAAACCAGACCATTTTGATAATTAAGCCTAAAGAGGAACGATCTATACTATTCGGTCTAAACAACAGAAAATTATACACAACTTACCACAAACAAACGACTCATATATTAATTCAAGATCAAAACAAACAAGCCCTGAAAATTAACTAGATAGGCCTAAGTCGAAATTATAATATTACTTTACTCTGTTTTTAAAATGCCCCACTTGTTGGGTGTCATTTTATAACTTATCTTTTACTAAATTTATTTTGAACTAAATGCCCACACGTTGTGGAGTCATTTTCTAATACTACTAATTTCCTTTTATAAAGCCCCACTTGTTGGAAGCCATTTTATATTACTATTCTGTTATAAAGTTCTAAAAAGCCTAAAATTTGTGATGATAAAATTTATAAAATATTGAAGCTATTCTTATTTCTCATCAGCTAGTAAGTTAAGATTATAAATAAATCATTTAATACACAAGTTTTCTGAACATCATCAACATAAACATTTATTAGAAATCAAAATTTATCAATATTACAATTTGTACGGGTTTTTATTCTTGGGTATGCCTTGATAAAAATTCATAGTTACCCTGGCTTAGCTCAATTTTGGTAGAAATTTGCATATCTATTAAAAGGTAAAAGTTTTTATTTAACCCTAGAACCGGCAGATCGCACGAAACGTGCGATCATGACAGCACATTTGTAACGCGTGATTGTATTGAATATTTGACCCACTAAAAATCTTCCAATCTCAAAAAAACAAACACCATTGGAAAGGTAATGTTTCAAACTTTATTTTTTGTATTTAAAATTTCTTTCTAAATCGTATATTTACATACGTAATCATCGTTGCAGTTTATTAGTTTTCTACAAATCAATCGGCGCCCGGAAATTCATACAAAACATAACGAAATTACTCAACTTTTGTCAATCTCTAAAACCCGCCCAGTAGGTTGTCTTAGTTAAACCTATGTACCAATGGATTCATCACAATTTCCCCTATCCAAAACTTTCATCAAATCAAAAATCGGACCAATAGTATTGAAGTAAGAAGGGGTTTTGTAGACCCTTGCAATTGGTCAGTTTTCCAACCAATAAACAGCGTTATTTATTTCACGTGAGATCTTTATGACCTCAATAGTTTTTTATA
>JAGFPH010009077.1:8289-20143 GCA_018207615.1 Philaenus spumarius
GCTGGCCTTCATATAGTATGTTTGTGGTAGCATTGAATAAATGGGTTTAGACAACTCTACCTTTCAGTGTACAGCGTAACATATATTATTTGCTGTGAAATAAAATAATTTATGTGTATATTTAGATTTTCAAAACAATTCTGTTATACCAACATTACAAATTAAATACTTGTGTATCTGTTGGACTAGTAAAACAAAAAGTCCTTAACTACTATTAGTGAGGGTACTAATAATGCTGCCTGGTCTAATTTGGTTTTATCTCCAAAAATTGCAAAAAGAAACAATAACTATAACCAAAATGAAAACATAGTCAGTTTCATAATCCTTATATATTATTTCTCAGGAGTATTTTTGTAGCTAAGCGATATCTAACTTGATTCTTCATCAAAATTAATTATTCAAACATCATTTTAAAGCTTATGTTCCCTGCTATTGACAAAAACTAGACAAACCGCTTGAAATTCATATTTTCGTTTAAAAACTCTTGTATTATACATCATATGGTAATTTGTTTAACTAACATGACAGCTGTTAGTTAAATGTTCAAAGTATGCAAATGCAAGTGTAATCTCTGTCACAATCAAATTAAACCAACGTAAATAAATTAACGTAATTTTCTTAATTAAATCAGGTAAGTAGGCCAACTCCTAGCTTGCAAAATGTTCGCACCTAGTTTATTTTTATTACGAAACCAGTTTTGTTAACTACATTTTCAGTTGCGTCTCCAGTCACAATAACTTTTTCTTCAATTTTGTGTTATAAATAGCTCGAACACTTAAGATTAAAACTGAATTCTTTAACCTTTTGCGCTCGGATGGCCAGTACTGCTGGCCATACGATATTCTCAGTCAACTCTGAATATTTACCGAATTAGACATCCTCACAGCTCGGATGGCCAGCCTGACTGGCCGCTTACGATACTGTTGTCAGCTCTGCCGCCAACCTAACCTTGCGGCGTCAACAGCTCTGAATTATTTTTCACTACAATCTGAAATGTTGTTAGTGGGTATTTATTTCTTGTTTAACAATATCATGGGCTTTTAGTAACTCTTTTATTTTGCCATACAGAAAAGTAGGTATATTATATTGTTATTGGTGAGTTTTGATTTAGCTGTAAATATAAAGTTATAATATATTTAAATGAATAAAATAAACCATTGAATACAACTGTTCTAACAACATTTTTGGTAATTTAAAATAAAACAAATTCAAGTACTTCTTAACAAAAAACACTTAAAAGCAATAATAAACTAATTAACTTTTGTTCTATTAAATTACTTCAAAATTAACCCTTAAGTGCGCGCGCCTCCTTTTGTTACGTTAGTGCACGCACAGGGTTTTGTTCACCACCCCAGCGATAAAAACATCTGTTTTAGCTACTTTGACTCAGTTTTTTTGGTAACCATACTTATTTCGGCTGTAGAATAGGTAAGCAATGTGTTTGCATGAAATTCACCTTAATTTCACATTTTTTTAATTTGAATTACCTCAAAACTTAATAGAGCGACCAAGCACAATCTTGCGTTGCGATAGGCCTACAAATATTTTGTCAACGGTAATTGTTTTGTATATTATGAACATTGTAAAACCACAGTTATATAAAATTTTAAATACTTTATTGAATTATATATATATATTTATTATATTTTTTTATACTTAAGCTTACGATGCAAACGTAGAGTGTGAAGCTCTGTCAGTTTCAAATTAATATAAAACAAACTATACAGCATAAATGTTTTATAATTCTAATATTTTTTTTTAATAATTTGCAAATAAACATTTTAACCCGAATATAATTTTGAGTTTTACAAATTTGTATCTAAGTTGTTGCTAGAATTTTTTTCATACTGTTAGGTGAACTTACCAATACATAATTTACAAATCTATTTCGGCCCTATATGCTAAAAACAAACAACTGTACGTATTCAATCATTATTTACTAATCTATTTACACAAAAAACTATTTACAAATCTATTTCGGCTTCATATGCTAAAAACAACTATACGTATTCACTATACAAAGTAACACTAGTGGGCGCGCGGGGTAATAGACGACCCCGAACATACAACATTGGTAGGTAACACGAGTACGCGTGCGGGGGCCAGAACGACCCAAGAGTGCAGAGTTCTATTTGTCACGGATTGTACGCGTTTCTGGTTAAGGTTAGCGCAAAACTAACAGTTGCTAGGTATGACGCATAGACCACCCAGAAGGTAGCTAACAGCACTACACTAATACCAACCAAATGTGGGAAATATCACAAATTAAATTTCCCTGGGTCGTTTCGGCCCCCGCACGCGCACTTAAGGGTTAAAAATACTAGCATAGACCACCGCAACCTAAATCTAAACTGCTGGTAAGGTTATAATGTAACAAATATTGCTACGTTTTGATACAACACAGACCAGAAAAAAAGCGGGAATTAATTAGTTTAAGATTTGGACTCTAGATTTCAGCACAATCCAGACAAAATAAAACTAGGTACTAAAAATAAATTATTGCAGATCATTTGTGTGGCCAGTACTGCTGGCCATCCGATCTGAGAGTAATGTAACTTTCACCAACAATTCATACTTGACAAAGAAATGGCTGTGGCCAGCACTACTAGCCATCCGAGCCCAGAGGACTTATATTAAAAATCATACCAGAGTGCAAAGGGTTAAACTTGTGTTAAAATTAAAGAAATTAACAATGCTTTTGTTGTTATTTCATTATTGTAACTGTAAAGGAATTTACAGGAGGCGCACTATGTCCCTTGCAACACAAAAACCCAAGATAATCTTGACATCTTTTGCACACTGTTTCTCGATAGACAAAGCATTTTACTGATTGATTTTTTGCCGTAAGGTGAAACAATTATTATCAACATTATTCAGTTTCTACAATTATGACTTTCCCAATTTACCTTCTTAGTTTGTTGCAATGTTTGCTGTTGAACTCTTGTAAAAAATAAAATAAGTATATGTAAAATGAAACCGTACTTAACATTTTTTAAATATTCTAGTGCTAAACCACTTCTACATAATACTGACTTTTAAATAATTCTCTCAAAAGAAAAATACCTAAATATAATGATTAATATACAAATTTTCCTTTTCCTGGGAGTTGGCACCCTTGAAGAATAGTTAAAACGCAGAAGAGTTATTATTACCAGCAGTATTCTCTATTGAAAAAACTGCCTTTGAATGTAAGAAGCTGTCTGAAAAAACATTCAATACTGTTTTTAAAAATAGCTAAAGGAAAAGATTTCTATTCTACGGAGGAATATATGAATTGTAATTTAATTGATATGAACGTAATGTGACACGATGTTATGTACCTATCTGTATTCCAATGTGACTGCTGCATATTGCATGATTGTATTGTGTTTAGTGTCAAAAAAGTATTATTATTACTAAGGTCTTAATGGTTTGAGAAAGAGGTGCTTATAAAAAGCTATGTTGAGAAAAAACACAATCGTTTAGCTGTTGCGTGGATGGATAACAGTATTGTTACTCTCTTGCCTAATGAGCATAGTGTTTCACAAATTGGTGCGGTAAAGAGATATTTTGTTGCTGAGAAAAACACAACAACTATTCCACAACCAAGTCTGATAGGACACTATAACCATAACTTAGGTGAAGTTGACCTTACAGACAACAATATTTCAAAATATAGGATTGCGGGCCATGGGAAGAGGTGCTACATACCCATAATACTTTGGCTTTTTGGCTTGGTTTTTAGCTAGTGCTTATGGACTTAGACAGCTTGGGGTTTAGAAAAGCAGTTTTCTAAGCCTTGCTTCAGAAGTGTGGTCGTCATCCGAAACTACCAGGTCAAGCCACGCCATCCCAAAAAACAACTTTCCCTCTAAAACTTCAACATCATTTTAATCACTCCACAGCCACAAAGAAGATGTGTTATATGCAAGAACAAGATTGTCAAAGCTTGCAAGCGATGTAAAGTTTCACTTCACGATGCGTGCTTCGAGTATTTTCACTAGGAGTAAAGTAAACGATCAAAACAGTTTTTAATTATTCTGAATTAGATAACATGATTTCGATATATAATTATTATTATTCCTTTTTATTGTAATGTGTATGTTTCTTTGGTTTGTTAACAGGGGCACACCCAGGATTTGTCCAAGAGGGCTGAAGCATAGTTTAAATGAATGGAGCGAGTCACATTGTGGATTTTGTGGGAGGGGGGGTATCGAATAACCCCGTCAAAACATGGAATTTGAAAACAGTATAAATATTCTACCCTTAAAACGCATTTTCAGCTCTTTGAGCTAAACAATGAGAGGAAACAGTAAATGTTTACTTTTAGTTGTTAGATCTCTATCATAAAATTCAATTTTAGATTTTACCAGAACAATCTAGGCTTACTAGAATATAAAATAAAAATTATTATCATTACTAGAATTTTTATTTATAAATTAAAATCTCAATTTTTTTAATTACTCTATTTGGTACCTTAAAACATATGCTACTTTTCTATATCTTTAAAAAATATTGTTTAATCTGTAGCATACTACTGAAGATATTACTTGAAAAAAATCTGCTTCGAAAGCTTTTGTTATGACAAACTGGAACAAAGAAAGACCTCTCAGTTTTTGCATCATAGGGGTTCAATAATACAAAACTAATTTTCCTGACGTTTTACAAGTTTTCTGTCTTTCCCCGACTATTTTTCATTTCCCTGACAATAGGAACTCTGATATATTAATATTCACTTCCAAACAAAGTATTTTGGAAATCAATCCAACCAGCTGACCTGTGTCAAATCCAACGTCGCAAGTCCTGTTTATACTTCTGCTAACCAATGTCTATGAGTGCCGTTATTTCCTTAATACCATGGGATATTTTAAATTCTTAATTTAAATCAAGCTATCCATCAAGCTAATTCATAAAAACTAAACGATGAGCATTCAAGATTAGCAATACTATATCCTCTCATAAATAAGATATCAAAACTGTAAAACTAAATCCACTCTTCTAATATACTCTTCAATATTAAAGCCTTATTACAACATCCATGTGGTCTGGTTTACTGGTGCTGAAAATAAAATAAAAAGCTTCTAACCTTCCTGAACAAGATTTTCCACTAGTAGGTTAACGCTTTGTAAAAGAAATAATCATCTGCACAAAGAACTCGGTATTAGAACCATCAAGGAGACCATACAAAACTCACATCATTCATCTGAAAACTACCCATGTCTCCTAGGTTCATATTTTATAATTTAGGAAAGCCTTGAGCAACAATAAGATATTACCATGAACTCTTTTACATGCAAATAATAAACTTATAGAGCTCTAACATTATAAAATAATTCTTGTGGAGGTTTGAAGTATTTTATGTAACCTCTTTTATTGATAATGTCCCACTATAGGAACTACTTCTTGGCATCTATATAGCCTGTTTATCTGGTAATTAAATAAATTGTTTTAAAAAAAGGATCCACGAATTCAGTCATTATGTGTGCAAAATAAAGGATCTTTAGTTAGTTATTATATGATCTATAAATTATTATATATTAGTTCGTTATATTATGAGTTTGCTACTTAGAAAATTCAATTAAAACATTAGGCCACAATCAATATTTAATATTTTGTACAATGTTGCCTTAATCTGAATTTCTATATAAAAGCCGTCCTTCAAAAGTTATCATCTTATCTTATTTTCTTATCTTATGTTGTTTATGGGTTAGGACTGGACTTGGAAAATTATCATTATATTTCAAGTGTAGGCCTTTACAGTACTGTTAAAGCGTTTTGAAGTTAACCTAAAATGTTTTCAGGAAAAGTAGTGATAGTTACGGGTTCAAGTTCAGGTATAGGAGCTGGAACAGCGATTCACTTTGCTAAGCTAGGAGCTGATGTTACTATCACAGGACGTAATGTCGACAAGTTAAACAAAGTCGCCAAACAATGCGAAGAAGTAAGCAAGAAGCAACCACTGGTAATGGTCGGAGATTTGGGTGATGAAGAATTTATCAAAACTTTGTTAGACGCTACGATTACACATTACAAGAAACTGGATGTTCTGGTCAACAACGCAGGCGTCGGAGGATTCGCTGGAATTCAATCATGCACAATAGAACAATATGAAAGAACAATGAGAGTTAATTTGCGAGCAGTTTTTTATTTAACAATGCTGGCTGTTCCTTACTTGATAGAAACCAAAGGAACTGTTGTTAACGTATCCAGTGTTGCAAGTTTACGAGCTATTCCTCAAGGACTGGTTTACTGCATGTCCAAAGCAGGGCTGGATCAGTTTACCCGATGTGTTGCCTTAGAGTTAGCCAGTAAGCAGGTACGTGTCAATTGTGTAAATCCGGGCCCTGTGTATTCAGACATCTGTCAGAACTCCGGCATGACCGATGCACAAACTGATCAAGTGTACAAACAATGGGAAGTCAATTCACCGTTCAAGAGTATTGGAACACCGGAAGAAGTAGCAACAACCATTGTATTCCTTGCTGGTGAAAAGTCTAGCTTTATCACAGGAGTGACGCTGCCAGTAGATGCTGGCTATCAATTAGTATGTATCGGTGTTGAATACAGAAAAACTCTAACTTCCAATGTTCAACAATAGCAAACTATGGAGATCAAAAAATATATTTTGATTTTCAAGTCATTTTGCTAAATTATATTAAACTTGATATAACTATGAACAACTTGTGCTAATAAAACAAATCATAAAAAATGTTTTAAACATTTCTTTAAATACTTCACATTAAATTTATAGAGTTTTAATCATAACAATGCATTTTATGTTTATTATTTTCAAACTTATTACAATCTATAACTGATGACTTTATGGGGGGGTTGGGGGGCTCACATTAAAAAGTACTGATGTTAGTTGCTTGCATTTACAATGCCAGCTGCACAAACTACATTGCAATATAAGATTGTGATTCCCACCCTTTTTATACTTGGGAATGCCATTAGGTCGAAGAGTACTTTTATATGCTTTCGGATCTTCAATACGTTTATCAAGTCAATATCGCCCGACCTGAAGATCACTTTGATTTCGGTATTGTAGCTGTGTATATCTCCATTTGATATTGAATTACACATGATAAATAGCTTAGTTTGAAAAATTCATAAGAGCTCATAGCTTTCAAAGCTGCCTAGCTATATAATATATATATACAGATGTATACAGATTTCTTTGTTCATGTGTCCGAGTCTAAGATTTTCTCTGACACATTCCAATAGAGCAGTAATTTCTGTTTGGAATGCTGTTGGGTGCTTCCCCATTGGCAGGACACATTCCTGCTTTGGGTTGCCTCCACAGATTCCTGCACCTGTACTCCCCTTTGTTTTTGAGCTGTCCGTATACCATTCCAACTCATACTCAGCTTAGACGTAACCAGGACGACCATATGGGGGGGTTACAACAACCGGAGAGGGGAAATATGAAAAAAAAAAATTAATTAAAATACAAAATAACGCGTTTTAGGCTTCCTAAAAGTACTTTAAAATGATATAGCTATGTATACTTTTTCCACTTCCAATTGTGATTCATGCCTATTTTATAATAATTTGACCTGCTCTTAACTAGGCCTGTAGCTTATTTAGTGTAGTCATTTTAAACCAAAATTACCCTATTACCTAAAAAAAAACTCTTATAAGGTAGGGATTTGGTATGAATGTTACATTTAGCTACTGTAATAATATACTAAAAGTCCTCGCAAAAAAACCTGTGCTACTGCCGGCATCTTGGAAAATGTTGTCCAAAAACCAGTTTTCCCCATAACTCAAGAACTATTCATCCTATAAAAAAATTTTTAAATAAAAATGTTTGTCATAAAATGCAATATTTGAAAAATAATTGTGATAATTTTAAAAAAAGAAACACTAATTACCTTTAAGGGAAGTTATAAAGGAATTTGTAACAAACAAATTTTTGTTTTATTTTAAAGATTGGAATTTCCTGAACATTTTCATACCAATAACATAACTTTTCTCTTTTCATATATATTTTATGTGAATTTTAAATTGTTACACTGCTGATGCCTTCGTTGCATTTCGCTACGAAGCTAGGCTACCACAATAAACTCCTACTGAGTTCACTATGGTGCAAGCGTGGTATTTGGTATGTATGTTGCATTTACCTTCTGGAAAAATATAATCAAATTCCTCGCAGAAAAACACCTGTGATGTGGCAGTTATCTTGGAAAATTAATATTAAATTTTACAAAATTAAATATAAAGAAGTGGAAATAATTTAATGTCATCTAAAGTAAAAAACAACCACCTTTAATACATTTTTTTGCTAAATTGACACAATTAACATAACATGGTATCGTTATTCTTTTGCAGTTTTGTAAAGCACTTTTGTGTAAATTTTGTTTTTAAGTAAATAATGTAGTAATCTTGTTTTTGTTTTATTGTTTTTTATTTTGTGTTGAGAAATGGCAACTTTGTAAACTATATGTTACCATGGTTATGTACAATTATTTCACATAAATGTTATTGTTAAAATACATTTTTGAATAAATATAAATACAATTAATTGGCAAATATTTACTCTAAAAAGTATTTGCAAAGCACTAATTTATTAATACTTTCCAGTTGATAAAAAAAACATATTTTTTTATTTGTTCGACCTAATACTACATTCAAAATAGGCCTACTCAATAAAATAAGTTTGTTAAACCTCAAAGGCAATTTTTTTAATTGTTTATAATCGTCACAATTACTGTAAAAAATTTTTTTCAAAGCTCTAAACTCCATTATTTTTATTTTTAATCTCATTACAAAGAAAAAATAATTGATTGATTTTTCTGACCAGCCCCTCAAAAAAAAAAACTAAGTCGCAACTTATCAGCTCTGGATGACCCCTCGTTAACAGTAAGTAATCCCACCCCATGGTTGTATATGTAATTACTACCTGGTAGTAATTAGACATTATTTTTACTCTAAATTGAAAGAAAGTAAATTAATTTAAGTGTAAGAGTATAGGACGTTCTTTAGAATACCAAACTATCTGTTGGTAGCATTGTAATTAAATATACCAATACTATGACCAATAGTATCACATTCAAAAGAACATGCCAACTTTAAGTTTAAACTAATTTATCACATTTTTTTAAATATTATTTCTAAAGGCCATTTTTTTGTTGGTACGCTATAACTTCCTTAATACATCATCAAATTACATGAATGAGGCATCATTTTAAAGCTTTCTTTAACCACTACACCGGAAAAATACAAAAAAAAAAAAAAAAAAAGAATCCGAAAGTAACAGTGATGTAAGATCAAGTAAATTGTAGGGATATTTTCCTGGCGTTCGCAACACTGGTGATAACAATACCCAGCTGGAGAGCTGCCGTTACGCCTCTACATTGCTATTTTTAATTAATTGTAAGCTTGGTTTAAACAGCATTATGGATACACCTATTTGTTGTTGTTTACCTTCTGCAAGTTGGTAACGCACTATACGCACTATACGATACTAAATATACGGTGTGTACTTTAATTAAGTGGGATTTAAGTAAGTTAAAATGCGAATGCTTCGCACGGGTCAGCTAGTCATCTACTATAAAAGGGAAAGAAAGACTGCAACTTTAACCCTTTGCGGTCTGATGGGCCACATTGTGGCCCACCGACATTTCTCCACCAGCTGTATAAGTTTACTAATCCAAATGTCCTCTCAGGTCTGATGAGCCAGATTGGAGCCCACTTGTGTTTTCCTCTATAGGTCTGATGGGCACCATAGAGGCCCAACCGGATTGTTTTATTTTTATTTTATTTTCTTCTGTCTGTTTAGTGCTGAAACTGTGTAGGTAAGATCAGTATAAAGGAAGTTTCCGTTTTATACGTTGGTATTATTGTGTGATCTTTCTTTTCGCTTGTAAATAATGTAAACCACTAACCCATCACATCACAGTCGCCTCTGTCTAGGCCGATCGTAGTGGTGTTGCTTGCTAGCCAAATTATCTGTCCTTTAGTTTTTGTCTTTAGTTTCTTAGGCTGAGTTGCACCAACCAGGATCAGTTTTGATCTAGGATCAAAGTTGTATTTGATCCAGGATCAACTACTTTGATCGGTTGTTTCTATTGCACCATACCTGGATCAAATAATTGATCCAGGATTTACTGATCTAGGTATTTGATCCCGGTTGATGCAACCCAGCCCTAGTGTTTTACTTATTTGGTATGCACTTAATATTTTTTTTTTAGTATTTAAAATGAGTCGTAATAATCATTACTTTGATAAATCAGATGATTTGTATGTGTAGATCACATTTATTTTGTAATACTAGTAAATCCCCATGAAAAATCACAGGCGGATTAATTAGATACACATCAGAAATAAATCATTTATACAAAAAACAACACACTTTATCTAGGAATACCCAACTATGCAGATGGGGATTTTTAACTCGGTAAATGTGTACAATTATAAGGACTATAAAACTGTAGGAATGTTTGTTAAGATTTTGTGTTTATGTATATTATTATATATATTTAAAGAAAGATAAAAATATTATGTTTTAATTGCCTTTTATTTCATATTGATAGATCAAATGATTAAGAAATTATTAAAATATTATAGGCTATATTTATTATTGATTGAACTTGTAAACATAACCCCAAAGCAGTATAATCTTGTTACAATTCAAATATTTCCCTAACTCTGTAAATAAAATAAGAACGAAATTAAAATACGTATTGGTGCGAGAGAGATAGAAGTCAAATTGGAATGTCATTCATTTAGTTAATCCGTCATACACGCCCGACACCTAGCGACAATTATGCGCAACACTAAATACTACAACGAAAAGGTATGATCAAATCACGACTTTCAACTCGAATTCATTAAAATAAAATTACAAAACGAATCTGTAGACCTATATTTCCTACATCAAAAATATTCAAAACTAAATTCTACATCCAGGAAAGCTAGAATAACAACATAAAACCAAGTCAATCGACAAAGATTTACGTTAAAACGCAAGGAGAAACTAGGCCTATCTAATTACAAATCGAAGAGAAGTTGGCAGTATAAATCCGATTACAAGAAAAATACATTCTTATTAGAAAATTAAACCAGGCCTATGAAAAGAACCAATTTTTTACATCTCAAATGTCTTTGGTCTAAATCTAAAATAAACGCCGATAAGCTATTATAAATATAAAACCGAAGCCCCGACCGACAAAATTTAATCGTAGGCGGATATTTCATTTATGTAAGCTCCTCCCACGAAACGCTGTGCTTGGTCCACGTAATTCTTGCCACCAAATGAAAATAATACGAAGAATAAGAAATACATTCTAGAAATTAGATAGCAATTATTGTAATAAGGAGTTATTTAAGTGTTTTCTATAATTTAACTGTTTAAAATCATATTAAATTCATTGTAAAACATTGTTATGTATCAAAACAAATCCACACAATTAAATAAAGACACAATTCCAATAAATCACACTTCACGACTCCCAAACAGATATTACATTAACAAACCCAAATCCCAGAAGATATGAAGATTCATCAGGCGTTATTATCCATTTCCTGGAAAGGAAGAGAAGCCCCAAAAGAAGGACATTGTTAAGTTGGCCACTGAATAGTGCAGTTAATACAATTTTGGCTGTTGAAATTTAAAGAAAAGAATCGGTATTTGAATAAATATGAAGCTTATGAAGTTCAGTGTTTTTCCTTTATAACAATTATTATCAAATTCTAATCTACAAGAACAAACAACCAATTGGGTGAGAACTTTCCAATTAACTAGGCCTAGTCTATTTTAAGATCCAACACCAAACCAGTTACCTTAGAGGGATAACTTATCTGTTTAAACTAAACTGTGAATAATAATATATATATATATATATATATATATATATATATATATATATATATA
>JAGFPH010009077.1:32884-49919 GCA_018207615.1 Philaenus spumarius
TGGAAATTATGGAATCTCTCTTTAATTAATCTTCCTGTACTTGATGGAATCATAGTCATAGATCATGAAATAAAATTATCCAAATACAATGATGGAATGTTAACAGAAGAGGAAAAAACACTTAGCGATCCTTGCGGTGATGTAGTGAACTTTAGTCTTGTCGACGCCCAGCAGTTTGCCCCGTTTGTCGGTAAGGTTATTGTTAATAATTTGTAGTTTTTAGTCATTAAAAGTGAATATTTATTGGTTTATGAATTTATCTGTTTTAAATACAATTTAATAACAACAAAGGAATTGTTAGCTTCTTTGATGTTATTATGGATTATTTATTCTAACAGTATGTACAATTTAGCCATGCAATCAAAATGGCTGCTCTAGTTAAGTAGACAGGTTGATATTCTTTTATTCAGTCATCCAATGTTTAGTTACGTTTAAGGGATAATTGTGTCTAAACCGTTTAAAAAAAGTTAACAGAAGAATACAGGCAATTATTTTCGATATTTTATTGACAAAATCCACCAGAAATATTTGTTTTATTTATGATAACCTCAGTTTATTGTTATCTACAATTTCATTTGGTGCCAGTACGTCACAGTAGTAAGTTGCTAGACCACATATTCACATTTTGTAAATAAATATAACTTTTCGTTTTGCTTTTTCTAATTTTTATTATTGTATATACTTGGTCAATGTAGATTTATCCTGATAGGTATATTTAAACACAGTGAACATTCATTGCACCTAGAAATAGGCCTAAATAGGCCTTGGCTCTTAATTGAATCTGAAGAGGCCAACTTAAGTAATAGTGGGCTATTCTTTAAACATATTTGGTGATGATAAGATTTCTGTTACAATAGGCCTAATTCATTTTACCCCACCAGATTGGCAGGATAAATAGATTAGGCCTTCTGCCTTCTCTGAAACATTAATTTTGGTGAAATTTGATATTGGTTAATATACTTACCGATGCTTAAAAGTGAAAACTCGGGTACAATTTACAGTACCTATACTTCCACTCGACATTGCCAACTTATACAACAATATAAATATACCGCAATTCAAATGAAATAAATACCTAACTTACCTATTCATAGTGTCCACTTAAAGTAAACCTTGAACTTGTCAGTTCTTTTAAGTTCAGACATTTCTAAACAACGTTACAATAGGCTATTGACAAATCTTCCAGTTTATTATCATGGTAAATTAAACAATTTGACAAAGGAATGTTATGCCAACTTGTCACTCAAACATACCGGTACTCAAACGATAAAAAAATATAGTTTTAGTAAAATAGGCTATATGGCGTAAGTATAAGGATCTTTTGGCGCAAGTTTACTATTCGAACCTAGGCTAACCTATGGCAACAGAAATGCAAGAATAAAAAAATAGCCTAAAGGTTCTAACCTATAGTTTATTTAGTCACAGTATGTTTGTACCTGTATCAACATTTAACAGTAGAATGTAAAACAACATTGTTGTCTGCAAAAATATCAGCCTCTGAGGGTCGAATATAGTAAATTTTTTCAAGAAAAGTAACTAGGCTCTGAGCCTAGTGCTACCAACATATTTTTAGTGCTTGCAAAACAACATAATTGATGTTATCAACCTATACACATGTTTACAACCAAAGTAGAAACATAGGCTACTGTGTGACTAGAGACTTCAAGTTAGAATTTCAGCCTTTTTTTATTTTCATTAATTCGAAATACATCGATGAAATCAATACATTAATACACATCGGGCCCTTGTTATACACATCGGATTGTTTCAATGTATCGAATCGTGAACATCGATTTATTTTGAATATCCGTAGTTTACTGTTTAAGTAAGTTATGGTAAGTAGGCCTATTACTGAATTTTTTAAAGTGAAAATTCTGTGTGTTCTTGTTTCATTAGGCCTATAGGCCTATATTGTACATTAAGTGATGTTAAGTTGTAGGAATAGCGAAGCCCGGCAATCGTGTTTATTTACGTTTGCATGCATAGTCTGATGTCATTAAAAAGATACCGTAGCCTACATCTAATATTTCAATTTAAGATTTATGGATTCTTATTCTATATTTCTTAGACATAGCCTATAGGCCTACATTGAACATTAAAAATGGATTTTTATTTCATTTGTGCGTTTTATTAACGTATATTGGGTTTTTATGTCTTACAACAAACTTAAATTTTAGATCCTTTTCGAATGCATAAGTTGGCAACTTAGCTTTCATAACAAATGGGGTGTGTGATTCTTTTCACCAAATATATAGGCTAATATTTGTTGACTTCGTGGTAATTACTTCATTTGCTTATTTCGTTTGCTCATAGGTAGGCCTATATATCATATTTGGAAGATGGCCACCAAATTGTTGTGATCAGCTTTTCTTGAATTCAGTTAAAATATTTTTTTTTATTTTCGTTTTTTTAGTTTTTAACTATTTATATAGGCCTATTATTAGGCCTATTTAATTAGTGTTGTAGAGTGTTTACCATTTAGACTCACAGCTTAACTTTAAAACAGTGACAGTGTGCTTAGGTTGCCAATCTTATCTTAGTAGGCCTACTAATCTTATTAAAACAAGGTTGTAGTCTGTATTGATATTCATTAACCCTGCAAGTGTCGGACTACTCAATTTGTGGGGGCGTGGCACGTGAAAACGATCAATTTTGACAACTCTACTTGTAATGAATATTTCACCCACTAAAAATTATCCAATCACAATAAATCAAACACCGTTGGAAAGGTAATGATCTAAACTTTAATTTAGGCAATGATAACACTTAGGTTTTTCGCCTTTAAAAAAAAAAAAAAAAAACTTTAATTTTTGTATTTTTACAAGTTTTTTTCTAAAACGTATATTTACATACGTAATCATTGTTGCAGTCTATTAGTTTTCTTCAACAAACTCGGCGCCCGTCAATTCACCGGATTTCGTCATAAAACACAACAAAATAAAGTATCTTTCTTCTCTTTCTAAAGCCCGCCTAGTACGTCTTCTAAATTAAACCTAGATATCGTTGGATTCTTCACAATTTCCCCTATCTAATACTGCCATCCAATCAAAAATCTAAAGTTGTGGGGCGTTTTGTAGACCCTTGAAATTGGTCAGTTTTCCGACCAATAAACAGCGTTACTTATTACACGTGATATTTGTGTCACCACAATCTTTTTTTAGAGATGTTTTGGTATCTTTGTAAACATAATGCTTCAAGCTAACTTTCCTGTAAACCAAATATGCTATATTTGAACAGTTTTTTATGTAGGACTGTGGGAAAGTGATTGCTAATACGGTCTCATCTAACGTTTGAATCTGAACCCTAACGGACTTTTACAACATGGCTAGACGTAGCAGTTTGCGCGCGCATCTTGTATAGTTTGTACGGACGAGAGATTTCTATATTTGATCTCACTTTTGTTATTCAAATAATTCTAAGTCCAACACTTTTATGAAAAGATCATTTACAAGTATACAGTTCAATTCTTTGATTTACTCTCTAGGCCTACACTTTGTTATAATAACTTAATATTTCATTTTTCGGTAAAGCAAATATTCCTAAATTACGTTTCAAACTAGTCCTAGTTTTATTAGCAGTCGTGTAGATGGAACATAAAAACTGGTGTTTTCAAAATAAGAAATTTGAAATTGATAAATGTTTTTTTTACAGTTCTATATTAGAACTAAATTTTACAAAAAAATTTTATGCTTACGAAAAATTACAAAAAATGTTTTCTACTTGTTATTATGTAGCCTAGGCCTAAAGTTGAACATTTTCCTTTCGTTACTGAACATTTTTTGTTTCTTGAGTTTTTTTTATGTTCCAAGTACTACACGACTAACAAACCTAGGCCTAGATTGAAAAGTAATTTACTAATATATGCTTTGCCCAAAAATGAAATATTATTATAACAAAGTGTAGAGGATAAATCAAAGAAAAGAACGGTATAATTGTCTTTCCTTAGTTCACAAAAGTGTATGAGTTATCTTTATTTGAATAACGGGTCAGTCCATGCCAAATCAACACAAGGATTTTCTTCACCATCTCAGATTTGGTTGAAATTTGGCATACTTGTAGCCTTTGTAGAAACTAAGAAAAATACAAAATTTAATTGAAAAATATTTATCCGTTTAGGATTTAGAGCTACAGTAAAACCTCTCTAATCCGAACCTCTCATATCCAAAACCTCCGATATCCGGCGTAGTAAAAAATAATAAATATATCTATCAAAAATGAATATTTTGGACTAAATACTGCAGTAGCGAATGATGTTTTTGAGTTGGGCTGTAAAAAGTAAAACAAAGGAATTCCGTCGGGACTCCCATAAAAATCATAAATCACGGGTAACGTAAGTCCCAACAAGTTTTACCCGATTTCAAACAAATAAAATTATTACTTTAAAGTTTAAATACTTTTGTTATCGATCTATAAAATGTGTTATTTTTCTTCACAGTAGACACCCTAATTCTATAGACACGATAACAAACGAATCAATAAGTGTTTGACCTTGAGCCTACTCTAGACTTCTTGTGTACAAATAACAGCCTACGCATGAATAAAAATAAAACAAGAAGCGTTTACTTAAAAAAGGAAACAATTGCCTAAAACATTTTACTGGGGAATATGTCTACTTACATAAAGTTAATAATGTTTACTTACTTAAAGTTAATAATGTTTTACATTTTCCCTACTGATATTTATTGTTAAATGCTGAATTGAGTTAAAATACAGAGAATGCAATTGCAAATACCGGAGATTACATTCACGGAGTCTATACGAGAACGGGCAGTTTTGACAACTGAGTATTTCTTGGTATCGGTAATCGGTATCGAGTTTCGGCTATCGATTCTCGATACCGATACCAAAGCTAAAGTATCGGTGGTATCGAAAATCGGTATCGAGAATCGACCCATCCCTAATTTCAACCAATTTACCTATATTTAAAAAAAAACCTCTCTCAAATCCGGATTTTTTTATATCTGGATCGCCCGGCGCCACATTGATCCGGATATAAGAGGTTTTACTGTATATGTAAAGTTCCCAAAAAACACCAAAAAAACCTCGGCCGACTATATTTTAAACTGCAATTTTAGCTCTCCTAGTTAACTTAGAGAGATGGGAGTGGTGTCGTTTTGTTGCATTTTTTGTGCCCTTTCATATGATATAGGCCTACATCACAATATATGTTAAGATAAAAATATTTTTTTCAAATTCAAATTGAAAATTTTTAAAAAAAGTAATGTTTTTCACTATGTTTTTATCAGTGGATTCTCAAAGTATAATAATGAGATTCCAATGGGTTCACTTACATTTAAATTTTATAGCGAACACAGTTTTGACTAAAATGCGCAAACTATAGGGTTTTAGTCAAAATATACAAACTATTTTTATAAAACTAATGGGAGAAATAAAAAAAGCAATTTTAATATGCTTTTAATAAGAAAGCTTCTATAAATAAAAATTATAATATGAAGAATATTTTATTTAGTTGGTCTACAATTATTTTATTTTATTCATTAAAATACCCATGGTTTTAGATTGTCAACTTCTAAATACATGCTATAGGATACAAATAATTATTTAAGTGAATTATTCAAATGTAATTATTCATGTTTCAAATGAGGGCATCAACATTTTCATTCATGTTCATTCATGAAGATAGAATCTTCAATAAGGCGAACATTATTTCCACATTCTCAAGAGTCTTCTGATGATGAGCCAGAAAAACTTGAATCTTCTGTACTCAGTAATCTAAAAGCTAATTTTTCCTAGTGCATATAGGAAAAAAAAGTCATGATATTAACTTGTTTACTAGAGCATGGAGTATACATAAAATAATGCGTGAATTCAACAATGCGCCCAACTACATGGTAAGGCAAGCAAGAAGACTTTTAAAAGAAAAAGGAATACTCGTAATTCCTGATCAAAAACCAGGTAAAAGCCTATCCCACAAGAAATTGTACAAACAGTGCTTTTGTTCTACGAAAATGATGAAGTAAGTAGAATAATACCAGGCAAAAAAGACTGTATTTCTGTGAAAGATGAAAATGAATCGAAAACTGCAGTTCAGAAAAGATTAATTTTGTGTAACCTGAAGGAAGCATACCCATTCTTTTCAAAGAGAAATATCCTCAGATAAAAATAGAGTTTTCAAAGTTTGCGGAGTTGAGGCCGAAACAGTGTAACTTTCACTCAGGAAAAAGTGGTACACACTCAGTTTGCGTTTGTACAATCCACCAAAATGTTAAACTAATTATTGAGAATGCCCGTTTAGGAACATTGACTAATGGAGAATTTGCAACTTACAAACATTTTCTCGCTCATATTTTATGCATCCCTCCTATTGATTGTATTATGGGTAATTGCAGTTCTTGCCCAGGAACCAATCAAATAACAGATACATTAGAAAATGATTTTGAGGAAAATATGATTGAAAATATATCTTTTCGGCAATGGGTTGCAGTGGACTGGTGTAATCTTGAGATACTTCAAAAAAGCTCAACTGAGTTCCTTGAGATGTTATGTGACAAACTTGGTCAGTTAGTTCGCCATGATTTTATAGCTAAACAACAAATCTCTTTTATGAATGAAGTAAAAGAAACATTGAAAGAAAATGAGTGTGTAGTCACACTCGATTTCTCAGAAAACTATGCTTATGTAGTTCAGGATAAGCCCAGAGTTACCACTGGTCAAGTGACTTTGTAACAATACACCCGTTTGTAATTTATTATAGGCCTATACAAGATGATAAAGTAAAACATGTCAGCTGTGTTATTATCTCTGAATGTCTTAAGCACAATACATCAGCTGTCTACTGTTTTCAAAAAAAGCTCATTCAGTTTTTGAAAAGTTACTTTCAGTTTGATATTGAGAAAATGTATTACTTTTCCGACGGAAGTGCAGCGCAATACAAAAATAAAAAGAATTTTTCTAATCTGTGTTTCCATTCCCAAGATTTTGGAATAGAGGCAGAGTGGCACTTTTCGGCTACAGCTCATGGGTAAAGGAGCATGTGATGGTGTGGGTGGTAGGCCTACGGTCAAAAGGTTGGCTACAAGGGCAAGCCTTCAGAGACCTTATGAAAATCAAATACTAACACCTCAACAACTTTTTGATTGGTCGATCCAAAATATTAAAAGTGTTAACTTTGAGTTTGTCAAGCAAAAAGAGTATATACATAATGAAAAGTTTTTGAGTACACGGTTTGAAAAAGCACAGACCATAAAGGGAACTCAACAGTTCTATGCTTATTTGCCAATCAAAGACAACTTGACCGAAATCAAAGTAAAAGCTCTTTCTTATGACACAAATTACAGCACAGTGAGCATCACAAAACTAATTGGTAAAATGTCAATGGCAGATGTTAACGGTTACATAACTGTTAAATATGGTGGCTAGCTTATGTGCTAGATAAAAATGAAAGTGAAGACGAAGTAAAAGTCACATTTCTGCACCAAGCTGGTCCTTCCTTCCCCATATTTTTCATACCCAAGTGGAAAACCTGACATTTTGTGGACATCTTTAAATGATATTTTGTGTACGGTTGACCCTACTACGCCCACAGGAAGAATGTACAAACTTTCTGAGGAGGACACTGCAAAATCAAATGAAGCACTGAAAAGCAATTAGCTCACGTTACAAACAAGGTAACTGTTATTTTATTAAAGGCAAATTATTCAATACTATAACATGTTTTGCTGTTATTTTTCAAGCCTTCTAGATCCTAATTAAATTTAATTCAATTTAGTATAGAGGTAAAAAAGCAAAAAAACTATACTAAAAAGCAAAAGGTATAGAGGTAACTAATGAGAAAGCAAAAAAACTATAGGTAATCTATTATTGATGAAATAATTTATAGACCAACTTAATTAAATATTCTTAACCTAAGTGTTTAATATTATAATTTTTATTTATAGAAGCTTTCTTATTAAAAGCATATTAAAAATGCTTTTTTATTTCTCCCATTAGTTTTATGAAAATAGTTTAAGTATATTTTGACTAAAACCCTATAGTTTGTGCATTTTAGTCAAAACTGTGTTCGCAATAACATTTAAATGTAAGCGATCCCATTATTATACTTTGAGAATCCACTAATAAAAACATAGTGAAAAACATGTATTTTTTTGAAAATTTTCAAAAGTACGCATTTAAAAAAATTTTAAATTAAAAATTTGAATTTGAAAAAAATATTTTTATCTTAACATAATATGTTATATTGTGATGTATATCATATGAAAGGGCACAAAAAATGCAACAAAATGCCACCACTCCCATCTTTCTAAGTCAACTAGGAGAGCTAAAATTGCAGTTTAAAATATAGTCGGCCGAGGTTTTTTTGGCGTTTTTTGGGAACTTTACATAGCTCTAAATCCTAAACGGATGAATATTTTTCAATGAAATTTTGTATTTTTCTTAGTTTCTACAAAGGCTACAAGTATGCCAAATTTCAACCAAATCTGAGATGGTGAAATAAAAATTTTATAAAAACTGTTGATTTGACATGGACTGATCCTAACAAAATGACATGAATCAAATGACATTTTGCCATCGGTAAAGGTCTTACAATAAGGGTGCTGCTTTGAATTACATGGGAACGAGACGGAGCAATCTGTCACAACAGATCGCTATAATCATGTACTTTTCTCTACTGTCTAGACAAACAAAAAAACTGGTTTATTCTAGTTCAATTCCCACTGTTAGAAAGGTCAGTCTTTTCTGTACAAAATGCTGTAAAACCATCTGTCAAAACATTTGATAGAGTAGGCGTAGTATCTGTTGACAAATGGGCTGTTTCATTGGTTGAAAACCTGTCCAATCGCGAGGTTTTACAGACATTGTATGAATAAATCCTGTAAAATAGTAACATCTGATTGGAAGGCACCATTAGAAAGATAAACTCGTGAAGAATCTCGATATAAATACTTCATTAGGGGGGGGGGGGTGTTTCAACGTTGAAGAAGTGGGAAATACAGTACAATTGTTTGCAGATTCGCCCGCAGAAATAGCTGTAACACGATATGCATATTTTATAACGATAATTACGTATGTAAATATACGTTTTACAAAAAAGTTGTAAATACAAAAATTAAAGTTTGATTCATTTCCTTTCCAATGGTGCCAGTTTTATTACGATTCGATGATTTTAAGTGGATTATATTATCGATTATGCAAATTCTCGCTAAGGTTCGAGCGGGTTGCATTTTTCGCCCGAGAGACTGTAGTCTGCCACTTTGAGGGTTAAGGATTCAGGTAGGCCTAGATATTATAAAAACCTAAGCCGGAAATTGGTTTGTCTGCATTTCTAGTCTTTTTAGATAAAATACATTTTTTAGTCTTCAACCATTAAAATAACCATTACTTTTAAACTATTTTATGCATTCCCCTATCCCAGTCTGAAAGTTAAACTGCCACTTTTGAGGTTAAACTGGGGATGTTCAAGGTAACTCACGTTACACTCCCCTTCTACTTATTTTTAAATAGGCCTAACACAAATTAAAAAAAAGACATATAAAAAATATTTAATCATGCTTGTTTAGGCCTATTTATTTTCCTATTTGTATTTTACCCTCTTGGCATGAAACTTTTCCACCTGTAACAAAATACAGGTACAGTTTACTCTTTTTTCATACAAGAAATTTAAAAAAATAGCCTGTTTTATGCATAGCAAATTTTTAACCCGATGCACTAGTTTAGACATTTTGAACAATTTTTAAAACTGTTTTGATAAAATTCACAAAAACCGTCTTATCTCGTCTGCATTATACACTTGGTCCATTCCTTTAATAACATTTTAAAACTTTTTTCATAAGGTTTTACTGTGGCAAAATCATATGTAGGCTAAGCTAAATTATTTGTAAATAAATCATAAATTATTTGTAAATAAATATTTGTAAATAAATAAATTATTTATTTATTTATAATAAATCCAGTCCAGTAAGGCAAAAACCAAGTTAATCATAAATTATTTGCCTGTAGGAATTTGTTCAGTTCAAAAATTCCTTTTGAATTTGTCGAACAAACCTTCTCTTGATTGAAAAAATACTTGTCTGAAAATCACCTTTTTATAGTTTATCTGTAGAAGAATTTCGCTTTCTCCTTAAAAATTTCTTCCAAAGTAGGTGTATGTGTATCACGCTGAGGGAACCAAGGGGATATAGGCTCATCATGTTAATGTTTCTCTAGAATCTTTTTGTATTGTCTTTCAAAAAAGTCTTATCTTATCACTATGCTTTATTATGTCGAGTATTGTAGCATGGCCAACATTATATTTAACATCTCTTCTGTGTCAAACTTCTTTGTAATTAAATTTTCCTAACTAGGGATAAAATTATATGTTTACATTTGCACTAACAGAAAACAAACTACAGCAATTAGAAACACACACAATAACAAACAATATATACAACTGACAATCAAATTGGCACAGCGATAGTGCTATATTAGAAGCGATAGACGACTAAAGCGGCAATATAATCGTATTCTCTGTTTAAAGTTATTATTTATTAATGATGGATGTTTAGTTTTATTAAGGTAGAGCGTCGATAATTGGCGTCAGAATTTTCAAACTCTTGCAACGTAACTGCAAAGGCACAGTGAAAACAGGGAGTTTTTATGTTAATTATTAAAACTCAGTTTTTGAATACAAAACTTTTTTTACCAGCACACATTTGAATAATCAACTACAGTACTGAATTTCTTTAAAATTTATATGGAAAAAATGTTTAAAAGGAACATAGCCACGTGGCTATGTGTATGAAAAAATTACTTATTTTTTAAGAATCAAAACACTATAAACTTTTCCATTCTAAGAATAACTAAGCTACTAACTGCTACCAAAAAAATGCATTGAGAGGTAATAAAATGTTATCTTATCAACTAATGTTTTTAACATTATGTTTTTTTTGAAGGTTTAAATAATTCATTATTACAAACTATTACATAGACTAGAGAAGGATTACACGCCTGTATTCCTGTAAAAATAAAATCGGGTCACCCTTTTTTTTTACCCTATGTTGTTTCCTCCTTAAGTATAAATATTTGATATTTCAAATGGTATGATTGTGATTGGGTGACTAATATTGGTTATAAAGTAACTAGCTGTGTACCCTGCTTCACAATGGTATAAAGACTTTTGAATATTTATAACTTAACTCAGGTTTTTTATAGCCTAATTGTATTGTGAAGTTATTTTGAAACGAGAATATTGTCACACACATAAAAATTTATTTAGCTTACCATTTTTCATTATGTTCTATAGCCTACACATGTCAAACATTTAACCGCATTATATAATTACATTAAAAAATTTAGTAGCCTAATTTCGTCATCTTATCTCTATACATATAAAAATTAATATTTGTTTCTTTGTCCTCTATTAACTGAAAAAATACTCCACCGATTGTACAGTTAATCCCTACCATTACCAGGAGTATTTTAGACATTACAATTACTGCAGTCTTAGGGGTTGAAATGGGGTTGCTACCCCTTAACATTAAATATGAATTAATCTAACATCCTACAAGCAATACAGCTAAATTTGTGTAATATTATTCTTTATAAGTGATATAAAAAATCGTTTGCAATTTAATTACTTAACTTAAGTCTAAGTAATGAAATAGGATTAGGATAGCTACCCTTAAAATTTAATAATAATTAAAATGGGATAGCTAGGCCTACCCATACAAAATAAATTGCATTAACATTAAACACCCCATACGTTTAATAAGTGTGTGGACCGCCTTCTCTGATTATAAGAATCTTATTTTAAACTACAAGTCACTTTCAAAATTTCATTACACTCACTAAATTGTGTTTGATAATTTAATCTAATCATATATTTACGTTCTGAAATCAAGCAATAACGAAGCATTGCCAGGTCCACTAGTTCTGAATAAATTTGATGAATTTACAAAATCAGAAAGTTTAAAAAACGTATACACTTCAGTTTTAATAATTACTTTATTTAAATTTGTTGTTTACTGTGCAAGAAAAAAAGGCTAAATCTTGATCAGCTGTCTAATTATTAAAAGTACGTAGTGACATTTCACTAATAATAAATCAGCTGTTGTAAATATAAAATTACATAAAACTTACCACAATGGTTTGAAGGCACTTTTGTTTTGAATTATTTAACAAATTTAAAGTAATAAAATGACACATTTTTGCGGAGTATGGGCAGGAGTGAGAAACTACTTCTGAGTGATGGCAACTCTCCAAGTGGCAGAGCTACACACTACTAACAATGAGTTTGTGTGCTTTTCATTCTTGCACTAGCAAATATAGGGCATCTTCATAAAGACAAAATCTAGAGGTTACAGACATAATCCTGACTCTATAACTTACGAAATGCTCATGCCTGACAATGTATGTGAGTTTGTGTTATTAAACACAGCTTTTTCTCACACATTCAAAATTAACGGATATTTTATTTTTCTAGTATTCCTCCACGAGCAATAAGGTTGTGTAATAACCATCAGAGTGCACAATTGGGCGCGTAGGCTACAATAAAGAAGATTTTTGACATATATACCTATTATCCAAATTTATTGAAATTACTTTTGAAAGGTAATTAAACTTTAAATGTGTGGTGGTGAGCTTTTTAAATTTGTATTGAATATGAAAAAAAAATCGCAAACTTAACTTTTAAGTTAAGTCAAAGAACAGATTTACTTCAAAAACTTTACAAAAATAAGTGATGTCCAAATTCGGACTGTCCTAACCTTTAAAACGACATATTCAGTATAATGTTTTAACATTATTACTCCCGAAATCTTTTAACATTGCTCTTATGGGAGTTGAAATTGAAGATGGTGGCTGAGTTACCAAGCCTTAAGAGGGGACCGGAGTCAGCCCAACCGCTCACGGCTCTGATCTCCAGTTTAACATGGGGCGGGTATAGTTTATATTTTTCTCACCGAGAACCAGCACGTTCAGTAAAAAATCGTAACAGACAAATAATTTGTTACTATCTTACGTATCAGCCTATAAAAAATTGTTTACTGAAAGTTTTGTTTTATAATTTTTATTTTAAGAAATTCAATATCTATTTCTCCATAAGACTTCAACGTTTTTATAGCAAAACTAATTCTGTTGTAAAAATTGTATTTTAAGATAAGTATGTTTTAAATTTAAACCTACATCAACTAAAGTATTGTGACGTTAAAATAGTCGTCTAATATTTCAGTTACATTCAATAGAAGTATTTTATTTCGTCGTTTCAAAATACCTCTGCAATTAGAGTTTACAAAGTACATGGATCGGCAGCCGTAGTAGTTCATCGATGTCCCGCTAGGTTTCACTAGCGTCGCTCACCGGCAAGGAAGATTGCAAACTTCTTACAATATCGGTATCATTCTTATTTTTATCAAAAGTTTGTGGTTTAGTTACTCAATACGACCCTTGAATAAAAGTCGCGGGTAACAGCTAGTATAACATATTTAGGAATAAGATCATTGAATTCGTACAGTAATTGGATATAAAAAATCAAATAAACTAAAACTGTAAATTTAATAATAGTTTTTTGTAGCAATTACTAACTAAGAGCCCACTAACCAGAGTGCTTATAAACTTTGACCTGTGTGCACTGTTTTCATCATACATTTGTTATGCTCTATATGAGTAGGCCAAGTAATGTGTTTTGCTACTGGATTGTTTGTATTTAGTTTTCTTTGGTATTAGGCATTCATTATTTTTTTAATTGTTCTCATATTCTATGTACAATTTATTATGTTTTTACCAATGTTTTGATATTTTTGGTAAATAACTGTATTTTGTTACCATTTGTTAACTTCTCGGGTTTTCTTTATGGTAATTATTACTTTATGCGTTTTTTGTTTTTTTAGTATTTGTTTTAATATTTAAAAAATATAAATATATTAAAAAATTCTTTTTCATCACACTACGATGTTTTCAGCTATTTTCGGAACGTCATTTGGAGGCCGAAAGTAGCTCTTTTCTGCCCTAGGGCTGTAAAGTCAGCTGTTCGTTTTATTCAATTAAAATATGAACGTACTAGCGAAAAAAGCCTCCCGAGGTCGGCAGAAAAATGTCCTAGGGCAAAATGAATTTCCAGGAATAGGTATCAATCGTATCATATTTAATTTAAAAATAATAATAATTCCATTATTTTCTTTATTTTAAAAGAAAACACACTAAATTCAGAAATAGATATCAATAGAGTTTTAAAATAAAACCAAACAAAGTAAAAAAGAGTCCGTATAAATAAACCGATGAAATAAAAATTACAGTTCTTATTTTGTTGATAATAATTACATTTACTTTCATTTAAAACAAACCCCACGAAAATCGGTTGCATTGATTTTCAGAAATAGGTAGCAATAGGGTTTTAATCTAGAACCAAAAAACCTCAAAAAGTGTCCTTATAAGTATTAGGATAAAAAATAAATTACTTTTCATAACTTTTTATTAATAATAACAATATTCTCTTTTTATTTGAAATAAACATAACTAAAATGGGCACGGTAGATCTTCATAAATATGTAGCATAAGTGTTTCATGTAGAACCAAAAAACCTCAAAAAGTAAATTTAAAAGTATACCGATGAAATACAAATTACTTTTCATAACATTTCAGGGTGTCCAGCAGATGAGCTTCAGAAAATTCCCGTACAATTCCCGGTTTTTCCCGTACAAACCATGGAAAATAACCGCATTTGTCACAGTTTTAATTAAACCTCTACTAATATACGGACCACCGTTCGGCATAAATACAACATAATTATAAAACCTTAACATAGGCCTACTAAAGACTTGTAAAAACATCAGGGATTTTAAAAGTTGTGTTCCAAATGTGAAAGCAAAATAACAACAAATTATTTGTTTTTCTTGGCAATTAGCGTCAGTTTTAAGCGCAAGAAAATTTGGCGGGCTTCGACATTCGCGGGCTTGGTATTCGCGGTTTTGATTATTCGTGGTTGCTAAAAAAGTGTATGTACTGTAATTATTATTGTACGAATTTAAGAACATTGTATATATAAATACCACGTCAAATACAATAAAACATAAAAGATTTCCCTACAACACACCTCTGCGTGAATACAAGTGGACTTGTGCAAATGAAGGTCAATTTGGTCAATGTCATACTGTACTGTGTACAGTGAAGTTCTAAAAATAGATAAACCCAGACATTGACAGAGCAAGCAGGGGTGGATACCGTTATGAGAGCACTGACCTTGAGGGGAGAGTGAGATGACAAACAACTCATTAATTACAACTGTAGCCTAAAATCAAAACAACTCGGCTTAAAATACTAAAAATGTCAAGGACTGTCTTTTACAGTGTAAAACAGGACCGCATACAACAAGGACTGCCTGTATCTTATGTAAATTAATTATAGGTATTAGTACATAATGTGTTTAAATTGTCTATATGTCACGAACATAATAACCTCCCTTTTCCCATAAAGATTTGGTTTTCGCTATTCGCTGCAAGTTTTCGGAACCTATCCCCTGCGAATAGCGAGGGATTGCTGTATAGGCGTATATACATAGATTACATATCGGAAGAAAGTGACTGACAGAGCGGAGCCGTTGTTTAATACTGTAATTCTATTTTTTTTTTGTAAATATACTATCAATAAACAATTCATCATAATTATTCATAATAAGTTTAAAATGTTTGAAACACAGGCTAAACAATATCCCACACTGAATTTTCAAAATTTGGATCCATAAACGTGATTCCGATGAGCTACGACTTTTTAACTGTCAAAATCGGTTTTCCCGTACCCAAAAACATATAAAACGATACCCCACACTGAATTTTCAAAATGTGTATCCAAAAACATGACTCCGACGCGCTACGACTTTTTAATTATCAAAATCGGGTTTCCCGTACCCAAAAACATATAAAACGATACCCCACACTTTTCTTAATTTTATTATAATGATGACAACATTTTCTTTCATTTAAATCAAACCGCACCATTGACCGACCAGGTTGATCTCCAGAAACCGGTACCAAAAAGGTTTTAAACCAAATAAACAAAAACTCGAAAAATGCCCTTGTAAATATACCAATGAAATAAAATTGACATTTCATAATTTTTTGATAATAATGACAGTATTTTCTGTCATTTAAAGCAAACACCACTAAATTCGGTCCGGTATATCTTCAGAAATAGCTATCAATACGGTTTTAACCTAAAACCAAAAAAATGTAAAAACTGCCCGTATAAATATTCTTGAAATAAAATTGGCATTTCATAATTTTTTAATAGTAATGACAACACTTTCTGTCATGTAAAACAAACAGCATTAAAATCATCAAGGTAGATTTTCAGAAATATATCAACAGGATTTTAACATAAAAGCCAAAAAACTCAAAAAGTACCCTTTTAAATATGCCCATGAAATGAAATTGACACTTCATAATTTTTTGATAATAATGACAACATTTTCTGTTATCTAAAATAAACAGCACTAAATTCGGCCCGGTAGATCTTCAGAAATAGCTATCAATAGGATTATACATAAAAGCCAAAAAACTAAAAAAGTGCCCTTTTAAATGTGCCCATGAAATAAAATTGACATTTCATAATTTTTTGATAATAATGACAACATTTTCTGTCTTTTAAAACAAACAACTCTAAAATCGGCCAGGTAGATCTTCAGAAATAGCTATCAATAGGATTTAAACATAAAAGCGAACACAACTAAAAAAGTGCCATTTTAAATGTGCCCATGAAATAAAATTGACATTTCATATTTTTTTGATAATAATTACAACATTTTCTGTAAATTAAAACAATCAGCACTAAAATCAGCCAAGTAGATCTTCAGAAATAGCTGTCAATAAGATTTAAACATAAAAGAAAAAACTCAAAAAGTGCCCTTTTAAATGTGCTCATGAAATAAAATTGACGTTTCATAATTTTTTGATAATAATGACAAAATTTTCTGTAAATTAAAACAAACAGCACTAAAATCAGCCCGGTAGATCTTCAGAAATAGCTATCAATAGGATTTAAACATAAAAGCCAAAAAACTAAAAAAGTGCCCTTTTAAATGTGCCCATGAAATAAAATTGACATTTCA
>JAGFPH010009078.1:8885-20160 GCA_018207615.1 Philaenus spumarius
TAAACATAATATAACTAATTATTAAGTTTGACTTGCGAAAAGATATACTTGCTAGGTTACAACTTACAAGCAGAATATAATGAGTAATAAGTTTATTGCTTAAAAGCTTTTAACGACATTGTAGCTATCCTCTGTGATTCACGAGAGACTAAAATACTTATAGTTTGGTTGTTGTAGATCATGTATCACTGAAGATAGAAATACTTTCGATGAAACTCGTTTTAGTAGATTTTAGTATTATTTGTGAAATTCTATGTTCACGTTAGCTGTAAAATAATGGACATGAAATATGGTTAAATTTTTTTTTTAATTTATAAACCCTCTTGTTGTATCTCAAAACAACAATCACGAAAGCTAACTGACAGTGCTGCTAGGTCTACTATTAATAATCACGCAAGCTAAATGACGGTGTGGCTAGATTTATCATCCTTAATTACAGAAATATCTACAGTGTTGCCAGATTTACCACTAAAAATAATAAAGCTAACTGACATTGTTGTCAGTTTTATCAACATTAATCACGAAACCTAACGGACAGTGATGTCAGATATTTCAACATTGATCACGAAAAGGAAACTGATAGTGTTTTCATAATCATCAATATTAATCACGAATTCTATCATATAGTGATGTCAGCTGTATCAAAATTAATCACAAAATATTACGGACGGTGTTGACAAATCTGTCAACAATAATCTCAAAAATGTTCTGCATTGTTGCCAGATGTGTCAATAATATTATGCAACCTAACAGACTGAGATGTTTATCTATATAAACATTAATTACCTAAGCTAGCAGACAGTGATGTCAGATCTATTAACAATAATCACGATATGAAACTGATAGAGTTGTCATAGTTATCAAAATTTATTACGAAAACTTACTGATAGTTTTGTCAGATCTATCAATAGTAATCTCGAAAGTTACTGGCATTGTTGCCAGATCTATAAAAATGAATCGTAAAAGTTAACATACAGTGTTGGCAGATGTATCAACATAATTAACAAAAGCTAACTGTTAGTGTTGTCATAGCTATCAACAATTAAGACGAAACCTAACTGACTGTGTTGCCAGATTTATCATAAATAATCACACAGGAACTAACTTATATAGTTGCTTGATCCACAAACAACGATGAAAATACTATCATTATTTCCAGATGTATTTACAGTGTTGCTGATATTTCTCGGGTTGATAAAAAAATATTACATTCTATGATAAAAGATATTACAAAATGGAGTACATTTAATGCGGGGTTATATTTTAATTGACTAAATTTCAAAAAATATCTTGTTGACAATAAGAAGCAAGACGGAATACAAAGCTATATAAAATTAGGCCCTGTAAATCTTTACGTTAAAAATGAAGTTCCTTTGAAGATTGCCATAAAGACCAAGATTCAGATATACAAGTGCACGCAAGGTGTAGTCCTGTCTTTATAAAACTAAAATAAGATACAATTTTTGAAAGTTCTCTATTTAATTTGCTTTGTTTCCCCTTGACTGCATTCACAACGGCAAAGATATTAAAAGATGTATTTACCTTATGGCAGGAGTGATGAAATGTCAGTGTCGCAGTTTGCATTGAAGTCTCGTCAAATATCACTTCAGCTGATGCATGTGCAATATAATAACATTGTATCCTATTTACTTAAAGGGTGTTTCGTAATTTAGTGTCATGGTGAGTTTTGTATCAAAGGGCAATGGGATGTTTTCAATATTTATAATATCAAAGTCATCTAAATAAAACACGATTTAAATACAAATGTGAAGTATATCGACACGAGAAGGGTTTGAGTGTTGGTGGATTTAGGCTTACAGCATTAACAAGCTTTGCTAATGCATTCTAGAGACGTATAAATAAAGTTATGTTTATAAATTAAACAAGGCACAATGGATTTATCAGTGAATTTATATAGGAAAGATGAGCAATTGCAGTGAATGTTTTCAAATATATTATAATGTATTTTGTGTTTGCACTATAACAGCTCTTTACGTCTGATTTGATCCAAATTTGGATTTATAAGTCGAACGAGTTTGTTAATAAAACAAATCCAAATATCGGGAGCACTTTTTACTACCGGAAGTGATTTTTAAACATTTTGTAATAGAATGAAACACTTTGTTGATTTATTTTTAAAAAAAATAATTTAGGCGATTATTCTGCAGATATATGTTTTTTACACAACCTTATAGTTCGTCTGGTCCTTCCCCCCCAAAAAGTAAAATACCCTAAATGTACAAGGTTAAAAACTGCAGTTGGGATTTTATTTTTTCCGCTGCGATCAAAGAGAAAACACTTTTATAATCCGAGGCCACAAGGTCAAGTTGCAAACTTTCAAAGCTCTCAAATAATAATTCTTTAGAAACATCAACCAATATAACGTTAAGCAACTAAAAAAAATTAAGAAAATTTGTGCGGGAAAACACTAAACATTTAAGATCAATTTTTTATAAAGGAAATAACAGGCGAGGTTTTGGCAGTATAAATCAAATCTCGTTATCAAATTAAAAACTAAACATGTAAGAATTAAACAGAAAACATAATCCTCAAGGAATATGCCTGTGTTTACCAAATAACATACCAATAAAAACAAAAATGCGAATAAGGACAACCCCTTTTTGAAAAAGGTGGAAACACGATCTTTTAAAAAATTTTGTTTGTTTTGAATTATTATTCACACCTATAGAATAATAATTCAACATCAATACACTACTGTTAAAATTCAACAATAATTATTACTATTAAAGTTAAGTTTTTAACAATATACTAAACTCCATTAAATTACAAAATAATGGTACAAATAAAATAAGTTGTGTATAATTTATTTAGGCCTTGTAGCTAAGCGTTTTATACGAACAGCTGTTTTTTTGCAGTATGGTTTTGAGTCCATACAAAAGAGGCTGTTTAGTTTTTTCCAAATTTGAAACTTTTTCGGGAAACTTTTCAAATATGTCCTTACATAAAAACCTAGTTCGGACTATTATAAACATTTTAAAACAAAAAATAGCCAAATTGGTCCAGCCGTTCTCAATTAATGTGCTTACAAAGGAACAGCAATTCAATTTTATTATATAGAAAAGATAAAAATACAACTGTACAACTTCACTACGGACCATAATTATTATATAGAAATATGGTATGCAATGTATTTATTAGTACCAAAACCATTTTATAAAACAATATTTTATGTAATGTTTGTTGTACTATACCGTACAATCTATTCTGCATATTGGCTTATAGCTTTTAAATAAAATATTATTCCACTACGAGGAAAACGGTAATATTAATAGTCCAACAGTAGAATGTATAACTAATGACGGATAACATAAATAATATCAGTTTACTATAACAGCTGATTGCTTGACCGAAGGGCATAGATTGGAATGTATGCGTATAATGGCTACAACATAACTTCCTTTGTAAACACTAATTAATTAGTGTGTTGTATGTGTTGTGGATGGCATCGATAAGCCAAAGTTTAGACATAAATGCTATTTGTACTAGATGTAAAATCAATCTATTAATGTGTTGTTACTAATTTGTGGGCTCAAGTGTAGGGTGTTTGTATTTATCTGACCAGTGGATGGGGGAGGGGAGGTATTTGTTTAACAATACTGTTATCTTCTGCGGACAAACTACGACCACTTGTGTTTGTAAAGTAACGAAATTCAGCTTGTTTTTCAAATAATTAATTCGATTTTATTTGTTTGCAAACTATATTAAGCTTGATTTAATTAATCATAAATATTTAGTATATGAACTTCCTAGAAGTAAACAGTTTAACTATTAAAAGGTAGAACAATTTTACAAATAAATAAAGATAATAGTTAATATATTTTTGAAAAAATGGAAACAATTGTTTATTATTAACAAAGAATTATTTGTTTTTATATGAAAAATGTAAAGCCATTACCTACAAAAATAAATTTGTGTAACCATTGCCATATCAACCAACTGCATAAAATAACTGATAAAACAGCTGATAAAATAGCTTAACAATAACAATAAATACTGTATTTTGTTAAATTATTTGTATTAGTTTATTAATTGTTGTTATTGTTAAGTTATTTGAATAACGATGGGCTAACATAACGCCTTATCATAGTTTTATGACACGCCCCCTATAGGGTTCTGGTTAGGCCACGTATGTCTAATTTAATATAAATACGTTGCGTTGACACACTGTTAGGTTAGTTATAGTTGGGTTACTGTAGCCCCTGCATAACTAAGAATGGCGACATTGTCGTTGAAACGCGTTTCAAGTTAGTAAACGTATTTGTTGTGAAATTGTTTGTCCAGGTTTCATTTTATCTAGTTACTTTCTCACAAGTCAAGCTCAATCATTATATATACATCCCTTCTTTTGTATAACTCTTTTAGTAAACTCCACTACCTGCTCACTTCGCTCACTTTGCCTCGAGGTGACTCGTGGCAAAGCAATACATACAGATTATTGTATACTCTGATATTTTCACAGAAATTACGTTTCATTAGGACAGAGGTACTTGGATTGGGGAGGTTGAGGGGGACAGAGGTGACCTTACGTGATGTAAGACAGAGATAGAAATAGACACGCACCATCCGCAATAATTAGAATTACGGCTGCGTTATTGGAATTACCAAAAATAATAATTTCTTGCGTATTGTATAAATACGTGCATTGATACACTGTTAGGTTAGTTATAGTTTGGTTAATGTAGCCCGTGCATCACCTAGGATGGCGATATTTTCGTTGAAATCCCTTTGAAGTTAGTAATTTTATTTGCTGTGAGATTTTGTGTTCAGGTTTTATTTTGTTTATAAGAAGGAAATATTAATAATTTAATTGTTATAGGAAAGTAATGTTTATATAAATAACCTTTATGCCGGTAAATTAATTCCGATAACTAGTTTTTAAGCGCACAAGAATCTTCACGGGCACTAAATTATCCCGTCTCTTACTTTCACGCTTAATGGATTCATTGAAATCCAATTCAGTCGCAGAATGGAACAGGAAATTCGATTTGTCAACTCTCTAATCAGCTGATCCTGTTTGAAACATTCTGCGCGTGCTCCACACTAACTGGATTAAATACAATGTACTGCATCTCTTATACATAATGGTTTCAAGTCGACTGCTTGGGTGCACTCACTGAAGCAGACACATCATGTTAACATGAAAAACTTAAAATTTTACTACCTTATTTCATATTCTGCCGATCATTTCACAAATGTATTTGTATGTTACTATTTCTTTTTTAAATTGTTAGAGTATATTTTTAATTTAGTCGATTATTCAATTACATTTTAAAGTTATATTTCTGTTTTACAATTCATTTAATTATTATAAAAAAAACCTGATGTTGAGCGAATTTCCAAAATTAAAACCAACAAACTGTTTTGCATTTGTCTTATCTGTACTAACATTATAAAGAGGTAAGTTTGTAGGTAGGGGGTAATCTGTGGAACTACTGAACCGATTGGAAAAGTAGTTTTACTAATAAAAAGTTACACTATCCCTGAGTAACATAGGCTATAATTCATTTTGATAAAAACGTTTTTAAACGAGGGGGATTTTATCATGGGGGGGAAGCCGACATGCGGGATGCAAACTCGCGAATCAGTCTTTAATCCGAGTTCGCAATTCGAGTTATAAGGAGGCAGAGCGTGAGCCAAGGCTGGAGGCTGAGGTACAAACAATTTCTACTCGTACTTTTCGTACACGCAGGCAGCGCCTTCGTAGCTAGACTACTTCCGAAATAGGTGGTTGAAACCCTAAAATATATAAACTTAATTTTGGAAATTTGTTTAACTCGCGTCAGCGGTTCAGCTGCGGGATCGAATGATTTTGTAATTGCTTTTGAGGTTCGGAGTTTCGTCAATCAGTGTGATTTTGTCGCCACAGCGCTCTTCGTGTTTTGTATTTGATTATATAATTTTATGAAAAGACTAGGCTGGTTAACCAATCAGAAACCGTACTACATATTCATATACCAAAATTTCTGTCAACTTTTTCAAATATGGATTGTACGAAGAACTTTTTACAAACTAAATAATGTTTAAGTTTTATTGTGTGTAGTAACTAATTATACATAAATAAAAAGTTCTGCATACAATATATAGATCATTCAATTATTACACACAAGGTTTTCGAGATTTCCCAGGCCTAGCTTTGAACAGTAAATATATAGCAATAAAAAACAACTACAATATACATTAGGGTAAATCTAGGTTACGTAGACAAACAAGTTGAGGTGTAGAGTTCAGTACTTTTGTAATGCTAATATAGAGTGTTCAGTATTCGTATAGCCTGACGTACAAAGCCTTTGTCTATTGTAAACGTTAACTACAGCTTTATAGTTTTAAATAATATATATTCCGTATTGTTTGTTATTGTAAATTAGGTTATTCATTTTGTTTAGAGTTTGGTATTGGGATAGACCAATACACAGCGGGAGGCAAGTAGAAAACTACGTCAGCACATTTTGGCAGAGTTGCATCGTACTTCAACTGCTTAGTCTCGTTTAAACTTAGTTTTAGTTAAGTTTATTTTACAGTCTAATCGCGTTTCGGAAAAAAATATTATGTTGTTTTTGCAAAATACAAATAAAATATTGAAATATTTTTGTTTTAGAAATTGGGCAAGCTTTTAAGTTTTAGTCCGCGAGTAACAAAACAGCATGACCGTGTGAAATAGTTATTTTTTTTAAGAATACATGATATGTTTTGTGTTAAGAAAGGAATCAAGTGAAACTGTCGGCTTTTTAATTGTAAACTAAGAAACATAATATTACCACATAAAGCGATTATAAGGTTAGAACAATTTGGATAGTGAAATGCATGAATAACAAAATGAATAACGAATTTACAAAAACAAACAATACGGAACATATTTAAAACTATTTTTTATTCAACTAAATCTATTTTGCAGTTTTACTTAACGGTTCTCAACAATACAGAATTTGACAATCCAATTCATATCTAGTCCCGTTTGTAAGAAAAGCTTGTTTCTTTTATGTTACGACAAACATAAAAACACACTTTTCAAATGAAATTTAACTTCTGTATGTGTGTATAGGTTTCCTGGTAGCCTAGTGTTACCTACTAAACAGGGGCGTTATTTCATTTCAAACTCAGCGGGGGTTGTTGAGATTAATTTACCCCAAGAGTAATTAAATAGGAAGGAGTATTAAGGCGGAATAGTGTTTTGGTTGAGGTTATTATACCGGTTATATAAGCAAACGTAAGCCGCGGTTTTATATTTAAAAAGGAAATGCACTTAAAGGTTTGTTAAACAAAATCCTAAGTGATGTTCTTCGAAAAGTAATTAAGGGTCGGCTCTAGCTGTCGGCCATGTTGGTTGACACTCCATAAGACCAATGTTAAATTAAAATCCATATTTTTCCTTTATTTTTGATCGGATAATTATGAACGATATGCAATTTTAAAGCTATGGCCAATACGCATGCAAATGGCTTTTCCAAAATTAAGAAAAACGTTTTGTTTAATATTTATTAACAATTTAAAAAATTCATTTTTAATAATTTTTTATGTTGTCACTATTAGTTATAGCGAAAAAGTACCAAGCCATTTGCATGAAGAATTTCGTCCCCAAGAGTTTTGTATTTTTTTGAAAACGCTATTTGAACAATTGCGGGTTTTAAATGGATTTAGGCTGAGCAATGTCCGTGTAACCTACCGCCGCTATAGGGTGACTTTAAATATTTTTTTACGATGTAACTATTAATTATAGCGAAAAATTATCAAGCCATTCGGATGAAGAATTTTGTCCCCAAGAGTTTGGTATTTTTTTGAAAACGCTATTTGAACAATTTCGGGTTTTAAATGGATTTAAGATGAGCAATGTCCGCGTAACCTACCGCCGCTACGCTGGAGTCGCAGGTTGCTTTCTGTTTTACTAGAGCCGACCCTTAAGTGTACGCGTTGCTATATACGAGCGTAGTCTTAATTCCGACAACTTGGGGATTGTTTTGATGTTGATCATTCCAAAGCTGTATCCTTACAGTTGAGGAAAACAATTCTTAAACTAACACTAAGTTCTATCAGCTTAAATTACAAAGGTCACGTGATAGTAAGTAATAATCAACTTGTCTATACTCATATTATAAAGAGGTAAAGTTTGTTTGTTTGTTTGTTTGTGTGTGTGTTTGTTTGTTTGTATGTAGGGGGTAATCTCTGGCACTACTAAACCGATTGAAAAAACAGTTTTACTAATAAAAAGCTACACTGTCCCTGAGTAACATAGGCTATAATTCATTTCCATAAAAACCTTTTTTTATTCCAATATTTTTGTAAATTTAGTGGGAAAAAATTCTTAGGTTAGGCCCAGAATGATAAATCAACACATGTATTTACATTTATTACCATAGCAACCAATTGAACAGATAATATAGCTGTTAGCTCCAATATTTCCATTAACAGCTGATTTCAAAATTTGAAGCAATTATTTTTGTATTTCCAGCTTTTAGGTTAGGGTTTTAAAGTGTAGATCGGAGCCTTGCTGGTTCTTTTAACCATTATTATAACTGCTGTTATAAAATATATGAAATAATTTAATTTGAACATTTGACATTATTTACCATCTTAGTTTTGAGGTTATTATTAATCCTACACCTTTATTATAAATAAAATATAACATATGTTTTTAGAAGGTTCCATTGGGGGTTGGCGTGCGGAGCACGCAGGGTCTCCCCTAGTAATTTATAAAAATACTATTTAAAAACAACAGACTTTTTCTTAGGCCTACCTAACTATGCTGAAGGGAATTTTTAAATATGTAAATGTGTACAGTAGATTATAAAACTGTAGGACTATTTTGTATTTATATTCGTTATTATATATTTAAAGCAAGAAAAAATATTACAATTTAATTGCTTTTTATTTCATATCGATAGATCAAATGATTTAGAAGTTATTAATATTATAGTGAAGAAATTAATAATCGAGTATAATGTTTATATGTTATGCGAGGATGTACGAATGTTTCCGAAGTTTAACGAATAGGTATATCTTCTTTACATTTGTATAAACGAATATATTGACGATAAAAGGTTGTATTTATATATAGTTTCTAATCTCAAAGAAAACCTTATAAAGTATTTATAGCATACATTAGTTCTATAAGTCTATATCTCATATTTAAAAGATTCAACTTCACAAGAAATTATAATTATTGAAGTTGTAAAAATGACCTCAAAGTATTGTCTACGCTGGGTTTTGTTTATAGCCCAGGCAACAGGGACTTAAAAATGAAGTTACCAGAAAAAAATGCGGAAGAGATGAAACTTGGTAATACAGTACATTTTGACAACCTAAAAAACATACTAAGTTTGCGACCCCCACCACTTTAAGCTTACACCGTCATCTTTGAAAATGGTGGCAAAATTCCATCCTGAAAAAGTTCGTATACAAATTATAGAAAATTTAATCCTCTAAAATTTTTGTGTCAAACATTTTTCTGTGAAATAAATAGTTTTTGAGTCAAGTGCCATCTTGTGTTGTGTATTTATAAACACTGCATGAATGCGGTATTATCACCTGAAATTATCGAATTATTTATTCTAATTTGCATTATGTTATTGAACTATTATTGCTATTATTTGTTTTGTAATGATAATAGTAATATTATTATTAGTTTTCATTGTGCTAGCTTCCACAAAGTAAAGTTAATTTTTTTACTGTGGTTTTATTTACGGGGTGTCCACGAAGATGTTTAAACGTTTGATTTTGTATAGCTTGCCCAATAATTTATCGATCTTTTTGTAACTTTACACATCCCACAACAGAGGCTTTAAAAATGTTCTGTGAAAATTTTACTAGTACAACACTTGCAGAAACAAAATGGCGGAATAATGAAATATTTATTAATTTTCTCCCTAAATAGGTAGGTCTAGTTAAACTATACCTTACTGATTTTTGTAACAAAAATTAAATTAGCCTACTGTAGATTTTGTAAAATATTTGTATTGTCACATTCTAATGATCTAAGGCATTTTGGTTAGAAAACTACGATATAACACAATGGAAAACTTTAAACAAACTGCAATCCATCCACAGCGACACACTGGTAACAGGGCTCAACAAATGATTTGTACGCTTTTAAAAATAAATAACGCGGTATCCGTAGAAGTTCCTCTTCAATTGCGTGTTTTAAATCCTCATCATTGTTAAAGCTGTGGGAATAAACATGTCCCTTTAGACAATGACTACATATCAATAAGATGTGCCAATGTTAAAAATTCAGACCAGGGAAGCAGGTATAAAAGTGTGTTTGCGCCATCGGCCGCTAGGAGCGCTCAGCGCGCGTTTTACCGACCGAGTATGGGACGACGACGAAGTGCACAAGCAGACGCTCACGGTCACATTACAATCGAACCTCTCTGTCTCTCCTCCTCTTTCCATCCTCGTCCCACACTCGGCCGGCAAAACGCGCCCTGAGAGCTCCTAGCGATTGATGGCGCAAACTCATTTTTATACCTACTTTCCTGGTCTGAATCCTACCCATTTAAACCTGTTCGTCTTATTGATATGTAGTCATTGCTTCAGGTGACCCCATACAAAGAAGTTGCACAAAGTTAAACCTGGGGATCGGTGTGGCCAATCCAAAAAACTACTTCCATTACCAATCCAACGCCATTAAGGTTACCATTTAGTAAGTAAGTCCTTGACAGGATTTGCGAAATGAGGCGAAGCTGGAATATCTTGTTGGAATATTGCTTGGTTCATTTCAGGAACCATAAAATGAGGCAAGACATGTTGATTTAAAACTTGTGCATACCTAATTCCAGACATTGTACTGTCCGAAATGTCGTAAGATAACACCCCGTTTACACTCACAGCCGCTCAAACAGTAATGCCTTTTGATTTGAGTAGAGTCTCTTCAAGAATATGGGGGTTGTCGGTGTTGTTAAAATTAATTATGCTTATTCACCACACCATTACGGTAGAAAGTGGACTCGTCTGAGAAAACAATTCGAGCATGCCAATCAGGATTTTTGGAGGGAGAAAATTCATAAATATTTCATTATTCCACCATTTTGTTTCTGCAAGTGTAGTACTGCTAAAATTTTCGCAGAACATTTTTAAAGCCTCTATTGTGAAGTGTGTAAAGTTTGAAAAAGATCGACGCAAATGGGCTATCTATACAAAATAAAATGAGTAAACCACTTCGTAGGACACCCCGTAAATAAAACCAAGTAAAAAAAAAAACAATTAACTTTACCTTAAGGGTGGTGGGGAAGGGTCGCCGGAATACTACCCCCCGGAAAACTAC
>JAGFPH010009078.1:20260-34767 GCA_018207615.1 Philaenus spumarius
ATCATCCATTTTTCATTTTTATTATGTCGTTGTGTTTGTCTCATCAAGACCTTTAAAATGATATGCATAACAACCCATGCTTACATTTAAGATTTTTCACTGACTCCTGACGGGCCGTCCCCCAGAGGAGGTGAAAAATCAGCCAAATTCTAAAAAAGTAGTTTTTTATACCAATAAACAATTTGCAAAGTTTCAATTGTGTAAGTGGAACCTGGAAAAAGATATTGGGTTTTTCCGGGACTTTTTGCCACCCCTGTATAATAATTCAGCACAGCCTAAAACGTTTGGTGACCCTATGGATACCTATTTCTGGAGATCTGCCAGGTAAATTTAAACAGTTGCCTCCGTGTAATACGTTTGTAGGGTGTTATTTGATTTGCCTCAATACTTCTGGCAATCAGTATAGGCTGTAAATGTAACCTGTTTATTATAATATTGATGTCTCTTTGATGAAAAGAGTGGACGAATAAAAGAGTGACTTTATTAGGGGGAGGGGGGGGACCTTTTTTTACCCCCGTAAACAAGGTTAAAACACATTGCCTTAAAACGGTACACGAAAAAAGATAAATTCTATAAAATGACGACATTATTCCTACTTATATAAATCAGCAAATTAACAAATTTAAAAATGATTCGATCGCGCAGCTGAACCGCTGACATAAGTGATGCGAAATTCCAAAATTAAATTTATATGTTTTAGGGTTTCATCTATTTAGGAAATCTGACTACTACCGAAGGCGCTGAATAGTTGCCTTCGTGTACAAAATATATATTAGTAGAATTGGTTTGCGCTTCAGCCTCCTCGGCTCAAGTACTGCTTCGTTTCGCTCGCAACTGCCTCGACTGCGAGTTTGAACATCGACCTTTCGGCCTCGGACTACTGACTGTTTGGATCCCGGCCGTCTGCCTCGGACCAGAAGAGTAATTTTATTGTATTTTACGTTTTGATCCATTTTGGGGGAACCAGACGGGCTCTAAGATTGGGTAAAACAAAATAAATATGCAGTATAATCTCCTCTATGTATTTTTAAAGTTTTTATTGAAGAAAGGTTAACAAATTACTGAATTTTAAATAATTTGATAAAATATTACCAGTTGTAGGCTATGTCCCTTAAGTGACGCTCTTTTGTGCTAAACCACTACCGCTGTTTTAGACGATTACATTGATCCATCATCAGGTGTTGAAAATATCGAGGTCGTCAGAACATTAAAATAATTGTTACAACACTAAACGGTACAACACAAACACAAAACACAAACAACGTAAATATCGAATTTAATTTGTTCAACATTCATGGTTGTCAGCACGATAGCTGTGACAGAAATACCGATAAAGTTTAACTCCAACGGTCGTTGATACTAAAATTCCTCCTTCCTTCACAAAATCGTTCATATTTTCATTTCAGTGTAAAATATTATGTTATTATTAAAAGACATATTTGATCGTTTAGGATATAATGTGGTTCCATTTTTATTGCCTTGTATATCTCAAATTCTTCGTATACACTCATGTATCTACTGTTATCGCAGAACTTTATCACATTCATGTAGGACTGTGTATTTATGATCGAAGTCAATAAGGTGGGCAGCGAAATTGGATTTTATAGTATTATGTTTTGATTTTGGCAAAATGTTCCTTCGACACACTGTATAATGCAATTTACAAAGAAGTTGAAAAATAGAGGTTGTAATAACGGCTTCTTTATATAACGGGAGAATAGAATAGAATAGAACATACTTTATTTTGGGCGAAGTTAGGACCACATATGGTCCTCTCTTACAATTAACCCATAGTTATACAATTACAATTTGACATTAAACATATTTACATAATAACTTAAGCCTAAAACAAAATATAAATACACAATAAAGACAAAGAAAAATCCATATATAATCACAAGAATTAAAAAAAGAAAAATCCTAAGCTATTATAGTTTCTTAAAGCTTACACAATAAAATAGCCTAATTTTAAACATATTTATTAAGGTAAAAAAATAAAATAAAATAAATTAGATATAACAACAATCATGCTCACACTCATTCATCATAAAATTTTAATAAGTTTTAGAAATGGAACAAATTCCCTTTCCTACACACCCCGAGCAAAGATATCAGTTCACGTCCATACTATTCATGAAGTAAAGTTTCAATGATTTTGAAAATTGAGCACGGCTATCAATAGTTTTAAGGGAATCTGGAGGGAGAGAGAGAGAGAGAGGGAGGGAAGAGAGTGAGAGGGGAGAGGTGGGAGAGAGAGAGAGAAGGGAGAGGGAGGGGGTAGAGAAAGACTTTTTTATAATAGAAAAAAGAAAAGAACAAAAGAATATCGCAGTAAGTCGAAAGGGTTTATTAGGAATAACAAATGTAGCGAACAGCTCAATTTATATATTTCAGCAAAGCCTTAAAATTTATACCTATTTTTGGTGTTTTTTTGCCCTTACGTGTTGTTTAACTAAAATAATATAGTAAATAATATCAATACTAAAACTATATTTAACTTTTTTAATTTCCAAAATGGCATGAAACAAACTGAAGTATCTTTATGTTTTGTACTTAAATACCCTACAAGTGAGCATTTACAAAATTTAGAGATTTTATCAAACCTTCATAAACTGTTTTATTTTTGTCCCATTGTATTTCTCAGCTAATTGCATACGCTTTGCACGACATAGTTATTAATAACCTATAACAGATTGAGGTTATATTTTGTACATATTACTGGTATGTCTGAACCTGTGATTATTGTTAACATATTAATGCACACAACATAACTAATCAATTAATGTATACAATGTTTGAATCTACGCCCTTTGGCTACCAATCAGCTGTTATTGTAAACAGATATTATAATGTTTCTCTTCATTATTTATACTGGTTATTGCTATACTATTTGTATTACAGTTTTCAACATAACTACTGCGGGATAATATTTGTTTAAAACCTATTAATCAGTATTGATCAGTATGGATTAAACCAAAACTGATTTTACAAAAATGTGAATTAAAGTTACCATCTATACAACTTTATATTGTCTGGTCACATTTAGTTTACACTTTTTTTTAAGGGGGTGAGCAAAAGATAACATTAAATGACCCGACCGTAGAAATTCGAAACAATCTCAAATAAGATTTATGGAACTTTTTGCAATGGAAATTTATTTCTTCGAGAAGCAAGCAGAAAACTTGAGAAGGAACTGTTAAAGTAATACACAAAATAAGATGAACGAAAATCTAATTGTGGATCTCATGGACTAAACGTATTGAATAGTGAAAATGTATTACAGTGCTATAAGGCTGTGTAAAAACAAAACGTGCAAAATATTTTACTATTCTAATGTTTGTAGGTAGACCCAAAAAAACGTTTCTTTGCAGTACGAAAAATCTAAAAAAGTGTTACTTCCAGTCAAAAATCTGGCTACCGGTTGTTGTATAATGTTGGCTAACAAACTCGTCCGAGCAACTTAAAAATCCAACTTGTGTATAAAATTTGGACCAAATCGGACGTAAAATGCAGCCGTAAGAGTGCGAACACTTACACATATACATATAATGTCGAAATACACCCCAAAATGTTTTGTTTACCGTGATCAGTGCTCATTAACTACTCCCGACCTTAGGTATTACCATAAGAGTAACTGTAAAACCTGATATTTCCTATTGAAATTAGCTAAAAATATAAATCAATCATTACTTGAAAGATACAATACGTGTTTCATCCTATATACACATTCATTATTAACTTTATAGGTTCACGTGTCTATTGTTCTAATGATTGCTGACTATATGAAATATCAATATTGGGTCAAACTATATCGATCTATCTCGTAACTTGTAAGTTTATGTATTCCTGTAAACTAACTGCATGCAAACATAACCAAACGGGTTAACCTATATACACCTCAGTATAATACAAATATTGATATTCACAGAGGTATCTGTTGTTTTAATGTTTAAGTTATAACAACAGAACTGTGGGCACAAGTGTTATTGTACAATAAAGTTACAATAATAATGTTGGAAATTTGTTTAAACATTGGATTATATTTACAAAATAAACCTCGGGCAAATAACTTTATTTGTACAGTGCCAGTAAAATCATTCTACGTTAAATCGATTTAAGTGCATTTATTGCAAAATAATTGAATTAATTATTCCAACCTTATTTGTAGACGCAAATATCTGACAGGTCTCTATGTGGTTGTGTGGCTGTATATGTGTATTTACTCCGCATGCCCAAACTGTTGGCCGGATCGAGAAAAAAATTCACATTACCGTAAAAGTTGTTTCCATTACTTACGTGAAAGGAGTTATTGTATGGTCAATGTGCATTCACATACAGTCCTCTTCAATATAACTTAACTTTAATCGAAATTTTAAGATGATCTTCTGTAATTTGCAGTAAATCGTTCATGAACATCTAAATTATTATTCGTAGATGACAAACATGTTATCTTTTTTTTAATCATGTTTTTTATAAACAAAACGAAAAACATGATTTTTAATTTAATATTTTGAAAATAGTAAAACATCGGTTCGAATTGTGTTACCTACTAAATTATAAATTTGACCTTTCTGAAAATTTAAATATCGTGTGAACATGGAGGAAATAAAAAATAAGACCGCCATTTAGTAGAAACCTGAGTTCATACAAGCGATATTCTAGCCGCACTCGAGCACCTTACCATATGCCAGCCTTCTCAAGGTTGACTCCGCCTACTGAATTACGCGTGGGGTGTTGCTCACCATTAATTAATTGTCTGCTGTAGTAGAGGCCATCTTGGATTTGTATCCCGTAAGAGCAATGTTAAATTTAAAACTACGTAATTATTTCGTTTATTTTTTATCATAAAATTGTTTTTAAGATCTCATTTTAACCGTAGTTACAATAGGGTGAAGTGCTGGAGTAACCTGTTGCTTTTTCTTTTACCGGAGCTGACCCTTAACTGTGCTGAAAGTTTATACAACCCTACAGGATTGGGCGTGCTCTTAGTTTTCACACTACCAATAGACATTTCACAATATCACTATTCAATTATCGGGAAGTCCTTAGTTTTTCGTTCAGCTGCCGTTTTGCTTTTTCAGTTGTCAATGTTTATTTCAAGAAAGGATTGACATACTACATTGAAATTTTGAATAGAATTGTATAACATGATAACCAAATAAAGAACAACTAACTGTGTACCCGTGCTTCGCTGCGGTAACACTTTTGAACATTTATTACTTAATAAAGATGTGCAATAGCAGAGCGAACCAGTCCCATTCAATATAATTTATTTCTCATCCCTTATTGAAGGTAACTTTTGTAATCTGCAGGAAATCGTTTATTTACATCTACATTATAATTTATAGATACTAAAATTGGTAAATTATAAATTTATATTAAATTTGATTCCTTATAATCAAGACGAAACACATAATTTTGAGACGAGACCCTACAAAACAGTAAAACATGGTGGCGTATATTGTTACCTACCGATTATACATTGGATCTTTCTTCAAATGTATATGTCGTGTGCACATGGCGGAAATAAAAAACAAAACCGCCATTAGACAAAACGTAAGAGTATACAAGTGATATTCTAGTCACACTCGAGCGCCTTACCAATGTAATATCATAGGCCAGCTTTCTCAAGGTTGACCCTCTTTATGAATATGCATTTACTCGAGTGGTTCAGAACGCCCTTAAAATGGGCTTACCACAATGGGCTAAAACAGTACATCTTTGATTCACGTGGAATAGAAAATTTAAATTCTGCACAATATTTTTTTTTGTAATACATTGAACAATTAGATCCCTAGGATTTTGATTGTTTGCGTTTTTGGGATGAAAATTGGTATACTGACCCCTAAAATAATAAATATTTTCTCTCCTTGAAACGAAAGAGATGAAATTCAGTACGTTTATTTCTTATCAAAATCTTTTACAAAAAGCAAGGAAATGTCTGCCCTTAAACGTACAAGAGGGTATGAGATATCACATACAAGCGTAAAAATAGTAGGCCTACATTGTCTTCTACCCTATTCTTACAATACCATTGCTATATCAGAATGACGACGATACAATAACAAGGAGTTACAATACTTTCACTTCTTTACAAACAAATAACACAATACTGAGGTTTTGTTTGGTTCCACCCTTAAATTTAGAACAGAGGAATATCCTTGTGTTAAAAGCATTTCAACAGTAAGTTTTATTTCGATATTGTTGTTGCAACTTTAAGAACGAGATCTGAATCTTTATTTCAGTTTTGCTTAATCGTAAAGTGTTTTCAGACGCAAGTGTTTTCAACAAGTAAATCTTTTTTCTAATAATTACAGTTATCACTTTCTAATGTTAGGTTAGTGAGACTTTCGTTTCACATTTTAGAGCCCTTAATCTAAATCAACTCTCATAAAATCTAGTGTAGGCATACTTACGAACGACCGTACGAGAGTAACAAAATAGTATAGAGCATTCTTATGGTTGTATAAAATTACTATCGTTTTAAACACATATCTCACTTTATTAAGCAGCTGTCAACAAAAGATCCCACTTCAGACATACATCATCTGTGTTTGCTCATCATCTGTAATACTTTAACAAAGCCTAGCATAGATTATACTTTGGGGTTATGTTTACAAATTTTAAACTTCAACAAAACAAATGTTTGCAAGTTGGGTGTTTTTGTATATGAGTTATGTCACATCTAAATGAGTTTTGAGTTAGTTATAGTTTGTTTATTAATTGTAGCTCGTGCGTCACTGAAGGTGACGATTTAGTCGTTTAAACGCGTTTGAGTTAATAAACGTTTTAGTGGATTTCAACCGGGTACTTTAATGGTATTTTACGTTGATCAGACGGGCTCTAAGGTCGTGTAAATAAAAACAATATAAAATGTGCAGAAAAAACTAATAGGCCTATATTTATTGTTTTGATAAAACCCCTAAATATCAATAAATTTTTACTGTCTGTCAAAAAATGTGCTTCTGGTGGTTGATTTTTTTCAGCTAATGAAGTTTAACGACCATCGTGTGTATACAATTTGGGCCAAATCGAACTTAAAATGTGGCTGTTTAGAGTGCAACCACAAACATACATAGGTATACAATTATTTTATGATGACACCCCAAAACGAGTTCTGCTTATTATGATTGGAGATCATTGACCGCTCCCGTCTTTAGATCTTACCTTAAGAGTCACTGCAATGGCTTAAAGTCATCTTTCCTATGGAAATTTGCTAATATTTGTATTTCTGTGACAAAGAACTGAGTTTGCAACCATGTAGGTCAAATAAAATCTAGGTAATACAGTTTTATTGTCTGTTTTGTTTTGTTTTGTTGTGTGCATAAGCTGACCTACAGAGTGTTCACTTTTATATAAATTTTAATAAGGTTATATTTGGAGTAATATGTATGTATGCCAGTTGACAGTGTGGTTGCTGCATAGTTTAATGTACGACCTTAGTCTGGTATATTTTGTATTTTATCAGGTTTTTATAACCTAAAATAATGTCTGAGTGAATAAAACAATTTAGTATTCTTTTAATTACCAAACTAAAAGCAAACACAAACAAAAATCAACGAAAACTCAGTAAAATTATTACTGTATTATAATTCAATCCAAACATTTGTTGTTACATAATATAAATAAAACAGCCCATTTAGAAAAAAAACTAACATAATTTTAGGTTAGGCCTACAACGAACCAAAACACGTTTATTTGCATCCAATTTGGCAAATTGGATTAGGGTTTTTTTTTAGATTAGGTAAACTCTAATAAAAGGCTTACTGTATTATAAGTCAGAAATATGATTCTACGTATATTATATTCTTTAATTTAGTTGACAATATAAAAATTTGTTTGAAACGTTGATTATTGATTATTTAAATATGAATGGTGAAATTACAACGTATGCTGCATTCGACCCATTGGGGATGATCGTGTCTATTTCGATCTCTGTCTTACATTATATAGGTATAGGTTACGGCTCAATAGTCATTTACATGAAAATATCAGAATATATATAATACATTTTTTTCATTGCTTTGCCATGGGACTCCGACGGTCTTTGTGAACGAAGCGAGTAGAGGCGAACCCCTTGCCTATATATATAAACAGATTTGTCCTGAACTGACTGACATAGAATCAACGTAGAGTAAAAACTACTTAAGGTAAACGTAGGAAAATGTATTTGCTAAATTTGTATTTTAAAGCGTAAAAACAGTGAACATTCAGGGGTTCGTTCCCATACAATAACAGATAAAAAAGCAGATTCGTATAAAAATCTTAGCAGCAAGTGTTTGTTGGATGAATTTACATTATTTATCATAGCAACCAACTTAGCAAATTTAGAATCAGTATTACTATTATTCACAGTCAATAACATTTTCAGGTTAGTTTAACCAAATAAAAGCAAATACAAACAAAAACCATAGAAACATTATTACTGTATCCATGAAAATGCCGGAATACATTATACGGAATACATTCAGATAATGTATTGCGGCATTTTCAATTTGGAATTTATTAAATTACTAGAGAGCAGCTAAGATTAATCTCAAAGACTTTAAAAAGTTAGTGTAAGCGTACAGTCACAGAATACATAAAATAGAACAAAAGCTTGACACAACAAGCTATTCTATCTGTGCTCATCTCAGCTGTTTTATGATTATGTGTTATGATAATCAGTAACCGTAACCCAATGTAGGCTAGAATAGTCAACATTTATCAACTAAAACAGAATATAACCCTAGCATCGCCACTCTTCTGTCTGTTTGTCACAATTTATTTCTCAGAAACAGATTTAAGTATAAAGATGAAATTTGACAAGCTAACAAATATCGGAGAGGTGTTTACATCAATTTTCTCGCTTCAACGAGGGCTTTAAAATGAGGTATCACACAATAATGATTACTATTTAAAATGTTTGACTTTCAACCCTTCCCCCCCTTAACAGAATAAGGGTAAAATTCATTCATGTCCCTAAAAGGTGCATAATTTTCCAAATATACCTTCTTGAAAGTTTGGAGTTAATACGAGCACCAGGTTTAAATATACGAAGGAGTTGCGGAACTTTGCACCACCCTGTATATATAAAGGTTTTAATGGCATCCCAAAACGTGTTCTGGAGACCATGATCAGTTCTCATTGACTACTCCCGACCTTAGGTATCACCACAAGGGTCGCTGCAATAGCTCGTCTTTCCTCTGAAAATTCCCTAATAAAAATGAGCATATAGATAAGGTAATATATATAATTTTGATATATTCTAGACATCGACTGTGATAACAGGTAACGAGTGTAACTATATAACGCCCCGAAAGAATCCTAACAATTCCGAGGAAGTACAATTAATTGTTCGTTTATATGGTTTCTTCGGATGGTTTGCAATTCTTTATACATTCAAATCACGTACTTGGAGAAATATACAGCCTGCACGGAGTTGAGAGTGGGACATAAATCAGTTGCTGCGGCTTCAACCAGATCGCAACTTTTGAAGCAAACCTGCCCCTCTCCTACACTTGCTTGAAAGCGATATTCTGACTGAAAATTTATTCAGAAACTTGATCAAATGAAAATAGAACAAAATCGAACAGTTTTACTTACTTTATCATAAAGTTTTAAATTTTAAGTTGGATCTATTCCGTTGAAATCCATTCTTCTTGTTTTAGTGTGCTCCATCTACGTTAAGTTTAATTCAGTTTTCCGTTCTTTGTGAAGGAAACAGTATTGAGGTACCTTTTCACCTCAAAAGAAATGTAACATTTAATTTAACTTACAGAGGAAACCATTAAAGTTGAAATAAAATCCACCATGTCAGTTGTCAGTAGTGAAATAGTTTTATATGTGAAGTAAAGAAAAAATCAGCAAGCCAGGGTCGGCAATGCGGGATCAACAGTGTTCTATCTGCTTCGTAGTTTCGCGTGCGACTTTCTATGAGCGCATGCGCACAACAGCCAAACACCAAGCATCTGGAACTGTGAAGCGCACAGTTCCATGCAACGATTTTTTATTTTTTTTATAACCTAGGAGATGTAAACTAAAAGTAATCTTAAGATTATATAAAGTATAAAGAAAGAATTAAAAAAAGCACTCAATATATTAAATTTTATCGATAATATCAAGTGGAAATAGAGGGTGCTGCAGTGCCTATACGCGAGCATCCACTGTCAAGTACCCAATTTACTTTCATCCAGTCTAGAGTAAACAGTTTACCTCTGGTGACATTCCCACACTAAGTGAGAGTTGTAGATGAGCCTGGTTGTCTGACCTAACACTATGTTAATTGATCGTATTCCAGTATCTGGCATACTTCTGATTGTAATATGTTTTTATATAGTCCTCTGTAAATGTAGTACAAATATTCATCTGTGTACAGTTCTATGCAGTTACTCACTTTTTTAATTTTTTGGTCCTTCTATTTGTCCTTCTATTTTCAGTTGTTAGTATTATGACTAATATTATTACGGATTTATGGTTCCCACTGTTTTCAACCCTTAGTAGTGAATTTCTAGAGGAAAGATGAGTTTTTTCAGTGACTGTTATGGTGAGACCTACATTCAGGAGTGGTTAATGAACACCGATCATGGTTCCCAGAACTCGTTTTGGGATGTCATTAAAAATTGTATATATTTGTGTGTGTGTATATAAGCTATATGTATTTATGGGTTTAGACTCTAACGGGAGCATTTTTGGTCCGATTTAGTACACACGTTGGTTTTAGCAAAAAATCCAACAACCAGAAGCAAGTTTTAACAGAAAGTAACTTTTTTTTAGATTTTTCGTACTAGAATAAAACTTTTTGGGACATTATCTAAAAGAATAAAAAATATAGGAGATTATTTATCACATTTAGTTTTTAAAGACCTTATAAGCCCGTATGGTTCCCCCAAAATTGATACAAAATAAAAATACCATAAATGTACCAGGTTCAAACCCACGTGGGGAATTTTATCGCGTATATCCGCTGTAAGCAAAGCGAAGCAGTATATTATTCTAGGTCAAAAGTGAGTTTTATGAAGTGGGGCGTGAGCCGGGACTAGAGGCTGAGGTGTAAGCAAATTATACTAATATATATATAAATAAGGAAGCTATCCAGGACCTTCGTGAGTACAATTTACGCATCGAATTATCACAATTATTTAAGACCTACTTCTATTACCATATTGAATTAATGCAAACTCCCGTAAAAAGTAAGTAAATTCATTTTTTTACGTATTTGGGAAAAACAAGATAAAATAAGGTTTAACGAATGTGATAGAAATGTTTTAAGTTGTTTCTCTTGAACTACTTCACTCCTAACAAGGTTAGCTAAGTTTAAGTGTTTGTTTGATGTCTGTATGTTTGTTTTATAAAGTTACAATGTTTACAACATTTCTATTTATTGGAGTTTTACGAGTATTATACACACTTGTGAGTACATCATCGTTAAAATTGAATGAAGATAAGTTTATCGGTAAAATTCCAGTATTGTAACTTTAAATAAAGCACTCTCCGCTTGGCAAAGTAAATTTGAGTGATTAAATCTACACGTAGTTATTGGCACCCAAATTCGTTGTAGATGTGAATAATTCGACCACGCAGCTTTACCGCTGAGTGCGTTGAGCGAATTTACAAAAATGTTTTCCAAAAAATGAATATGTTTTAGGGTTTCAACCAACTATTTTGGAAATTGGTCAACTTTAAATTGTTTGCACCTCAGCCTACAATCGTGGCTCACGCGCTGATTCGTTCCGCTTGCAGTCATAAAATTCTATTTTGAAAAAAAAGCTTGCAAGCTAAAAACCGGGAAATGAAAAACGTAAAATTTTTTAATGACTATTGCTCCGAATGGAATTAATATATTTGAAAACGATTGTAGATAGTAATTCTACTCACTATACCGCTATTTTTGATGTAATAAAAAGGAACATTTATTATCCAAAGTTTTTATTTTTTCTTAAGGCCTTACCACTTACAAAAAAATTAAGAAAAACCTGTTTTGTTAGATTATAAAATCTAATTTTACTAATAACATTGTACGAGTACATTCTGCATCATAACATCATTTTCGTCACAAATTGACGGACTTCATGCATCGTCTTATTAACAGTATTGTGCCTAATAACGGCTATTGTATAGAATTCAATATTATTAAACAAATTGCAATACATAGTTAACCTTAGTTAAAAAAAAATAATAAACTCAATTTAAAAACAACGTTAAACCACTTATGTTCCCAACAGATGGTTCTAAAAAAATCTCACTAAAATGCGTAGAAACAACTTCATTGGTAAGGTTAGCTATGTGACTTGGAATGTATTAGAACAGAATCACTGTAAACTAACCTTTAACAACGACTTATTGAACATGTTAGTCAAGTTTATGGATAAAATAGATAATAAAGTGGTGTTTATAAACTTGCACTTGAAATGCAATTTATGTCGGCCAAACAATTCGGTTACGTGGACTCGAAATAATGGCTCTAGTTTTTTAATAATTCAAACCCTCACTTAGTGTTAGATTTTTGCTGCAATATTGTTAATTGAAATATTCTCCATGTCATTGAAATAGGTAGGAATGGAGTTTATTTTAAATGTTAGAGGTTAGGGCATTATTTTGTAAACACTCCAACCTTGTAGTAAATGATCAGGCAGAATGTTTGTAAAAACTCGCTTCTACTGAAAACATTGCCTGATATGTGTCTATATGTCTCCCGCACCTTTCCACACCCTCTCCCTTTGTTTGTTATTCAAGGTACTGTTTTGTATATTTTCCTTAGTGTCTAGTCTGTATTAAGCTGCCTTGTCATTGCCGACACTTTCGAAACCACTGTCGTCAAGACTCATTACTATTTTGTAGAATTTACTAAATACTAGCTGACCCGTGCGAATATTTCGCAAGTTCGGAGTAGGCCTACATTTACCTGATTTAACACGTTGATTTAATTCAGTTAATTAAGTTTATTTATTTACATTGGTTTATAAATAACAGTTTCCCTATACAATCTTACAGTGTAAACAATCTAACTAACAGCTGTCATGCTAGTTAAACAGATGGTTAGTAGATGGCGCCTTTCATTAGGAACATACAGAGTATAATATAAAAGTTTTTTAAATCAATTTTTGTTATTAAAACATGAATTTTAAGCTGTTTGTCTATTTTTCCCGTGTAGTGGTTAGGGAAAGCTTTAAAATGATGCCTCATTCATGTAATTTGATGATGTATTAAGGAAGTTATGGCGTACCGACAAAAAATAGTCTTGAGAAATAATATATGCGATTGCGTGTTTGATTTTCCTCAATCAATATTAAATTTGTAAAACTTTATTTATTTTGGTGTGGTATTGGCGCAAACTGTTTTATTAATTGTCATAATAATTCAGAAAAATCAACCACTTTCTTTCAATATACACAAACAAATACACGACACAAAAGTACAGATATATTACGGATCTGTTATTGACCCTTTTCGTTTTTCAATTTCAGTTCCAACTTTAAAATAAAATTGCAGTCTATCTATCTTAAAATTGTGAGAGCACAGGTTGACATGCAAAGCGCGCAGGGGTGTCTTGTAGTATAGTATTAAAGTTTGTGTTTTGCTGGATTTATATTTCACTTTGTGTAATCAAGATAAAAGCTTTCGGAAAATATAGTTCTGAGAAACGCACCCTAGCCTATTTGTAAGGAAAACCTTTGAACTGCAAATATTATATCAATTCTGAGAATTTACTTTGTGCTATTCTAACACGAATAACCTTTTGCATTACGACTACAATAGGTTTAACGGAGGGATTCTTGTTTACAGATTTATAGGGAGTTTATTTTGTCCCTATTGCGTCAGTAGGCATACGAGATGTTGTGTTAACATTCAAACAAGTCGTCTGACATTAGTTGCTTGTGCATGAACCTTCCACGCACAATGTAGACCTTAGATAATGTAGATAGTATATTGATAAAAATAGCTAAGTATTGTTGTAAAAGTGAGAACAATAACTACTAAAACAATAACAACAAAACCAATAATAATAAAAACAACAATAATTATGGAAGCGTGCTGGTCCCATAATACAGTAGTCCGTGTATCGTTACCACGCTCTGCTACCAATTGAAATGTACGACACACGTGTGACCCTTGCTGATATACATTTTACAGCATACATGCAGCATATACGTTCCACACTCAGAGAACCAACTTTGACTAACTATTATATATTTAACTATACTAATTAACTAACGTGATTTACTAGCCTGCAAGTGGGAACTTCTAGGCATTACTATCCTTGGAATTGTGTGGACTCGGACCTCTAATTTCACTTATAATTCAATTTATGGACTGGTCATATCCCCTAATCGTCGCCAATTCTCGGACTAAAAACATTATATGTACTAATAAATAGTTTTTACTTTAAATGACACACCATTCATAATGAAACGCCCTGTCATTGGGATAAACTCAACTCCTGGTCAAGATAATCTAAATAAATTGGCCCTCGATTGGAGATTCGATTAATCGAGTCGTAACTCCGTTCAAGATCACGATACATTTCT
>JAGFPH010009079.1:0-21408 GCA_018207615.1 Philaenus spumarius
TTGCAAGAGTATTTTTCAACAAAAAACCTTATTTTTTAACCGAGAAGTTAAGTCCACAAAGTTAAGTGTAATAATTTATTATATTCTTTGTGTTTTGTGCATGAAATAGTTTATAATGTTTTCTTAATTATCAGTTTCCTTAAGTCACTTCACGAAAAAGTTCATAGCTTTGAAAAAAAAAAGATATCATAATGATTAAAAAAATGCTTTGCTCAGTAACAAATGGAGTATAATTACACGTCGTGCCCCAACAGGTTCTACAGCCTCATTCAATGTCCAAGTACAGGCATTGAAGAAAAAAGTGTTGTTTCTTCAATGGTACAGGTCATAGTTACACTTGCCCAGAATGCCGGGGAAAGTGTAACCATGTGTGTGTCATGTTTGGGGGGAGGGAATTGCAAAAAAAACCTGCTTGATTAATTTAAGTGTATCCTATTTAACTTGATAGAGCATTAAACAAGGAACATTTTAGTAAAAAAAATCATCTCTTTACATTGAATATTGTTATTTTGTCCATGTAAACCGTCCGACTTCCCTTAACCTTGTTTTCAAGAAAGTTTATTTTTTTGTACTAAATGTGCATTTTTTAATGTCGAGTGGCCTCAAAAATGTAACTATGCTAAAAACGTTACACTTACCCCACGTCACCTTAGTAAAAAAAAATGTAAAGACAACGATTTTAAGAAATGCAACCTTTGTAAATATAATCGAGTTTGACTCGTGAGAAATATTATTTCTAAAAATAAAAATGAACACAGTTATCACAAAAAATACGTTTATTCGTCAAACGTATTCGTTAAACGTATTTTTTGTGAGAATTGTGTTCATTTTTATTTTTACTTTTAGAAACAACCTTTGTTGTTACCGTCCATAGGGACGGTGTCATATCGTTATATACGTACAAGAATAAGAATTTATACTTATTATTGTATTTGGCGGTATCTACCTACTAGGGATGGGTCGATTCACGATTCCAAAAGTCGATTCCACCGACTTCCCTCACTGGAATCAGCATCGAATATATTCCGATTCCATCAATTCCGAGCCCGTCCACCACCAAACTCTGCAAATACGTTCGGTACGCCGATTGCTACGGCCGCGGTTCATATTTCCTCGTTGTATTAGTTGTTACATCCCATTTCATTCCAATACGAAGTATTCGGAGACTCTACACTGCACCAAAGTAATAGAGTAGCCGAAGTAGCCATAATAGTTACTGCTAGCCGTTAGTAACGATTACTTTGTGTGTTTGCAAACTAGGAATGGGCCGATACCAAATTTTTCGATTCTCGATACCGATCAACAAAAACGGAATGTTCATGGTAACGCCCGAACACAATTAGCAGTAATTTCATGAAATATTGTCGTTAAAACGTAATTTAATATATCACAGTCAGTTTTCACGAAAGATAACGAAACCCGAATACAATTAGGCAAAATGTATGGAATAGGCCTAACAGTGAAAAAACATAGTTTAATTTAAGTACCACAGTGAATGTCCGCAAAAAATCGATGCCCGAATACAATTTGTGCCAATTTTATGAACATGAACTACCATTGGTGAAATATCATTTAAAATAAAATGATGAATGTCGGCAAAAAAAAAAAACGACGCCGAATATTATTAGCGCTAGTTTTAGTAAAAGAAAGCGTAAACCTTAATTTAAATTACAACGGCTAAGGTCCGCGAAGACGTAATTTCGATGACAGTTGTGAAATTCGGAAAAATTTTAAATTAAATGCAGCTATTTTCGGGAATGAATAACAAGTAAAACAAAGGCATTCCGTCGGGACTAATACAACAATCATAAATCATGGGTAACGTAAGTCCCAAAAATGTCCAAAATGTTTTACCCGACATAAAAGAAATAGAATTATTACTTTAAACTTTCGTTACCGATCTATAAATGTGTTAGTTTTCGTCACAGTAGACACCCTAATTCAATAGACACGATAAGAAACGAATCCATAAGTGGTTGACCTTGAGTTTAAGCCTACCTGACTTGACTTCTTGTGTACAAATAACAGCCTACGCATGAATAAAAAAAAAACAAGAAGCATTTTCAAAGGAAACAATTGCCTAAACATTTTACGGGGGAAAATGTCTACATACATATAATTAAGAATGTTTTACATTTTTCCCGTACTGATATTTTATATGATTTTTCTGTTCTTAAGTTATCCTTAAAAAGTTAAACCCCTACTCCTTATAGTATATTACTTTACAAGCTCGGTAAATAGGTCTTTCCATGCGAGCATGATAGTTCTCGCGTAAGGAGTGCGGGATTTTAATGCCCAAGCACGGAAAAAATTACCAAAAATTTACAGGGGGAGTTACGTACGATATTTATCATCATACTACACCGACAAAGACACATACTTTTAATCAAAACATCTTTTTAATAAAAAATCAAAACAATTAAACTGTTTTGATTTTTCTGTTATGTTTCCGTTGACAAAATCAATCAGATGTTTACATAAAACTGATGTTTATTCTTATTTGTAAAATAAGCTGGAGAACGGTAAAATCAGCTGTTTACTTAAAACTGATACAAATATTCTTCTTTGTAAAATCAGCTAGAGAACAGTAAATTTACTGATCCCTACACAGCTGATTGTACAGTATTGTGCACGGAAAATAAGGTCGTGCATGTCTGTGTTTTCTACGTCTATGTGCACAGGTATAGAACACAGCTTCTTCGGTGCAGTATAATGAAACAAAAATTTATATATTTTTTAATGAATCCAAACTGGCAGTTTTACGTAAGTTCCTCTTAGTTCAATAACAATATTAACAAATAACATTAACACCAAAGAACCATGCAGTTAAAATTAAATAAGAATGTTTACTTCCCTTTATAATTATGGATATTGGAATCGATAGAATAAGAATCGGAAATCGATTTCTTCGAATCGGAATCGATAAATTTGAGAATCGACCCATCCCTACTATCTACCTATATCGCACGGTCGCACTATTTGTAGACAAAGCCGCTTTATAAATAATATAAAATAGTCAAGTAGCTAATGCATTAGTAAAAAAGTTAAGCTCAATTTTGATACCAGTGTTTTGAAAGCTTAAAATTCTACCAATTTTGAGATCAATGTTCCATAAATATTTTTTGAGCTTCAATTGGGCCCGCTAACTTTACGGAGCTGGTCCCATATATATTACAAGATTTTAAATAAAATGTAATCCTTGAAACTATTTGTTGAAATTTAAACTATTTATTTGACCCAATATTTAACACTAGAATATTACTACAACTTTCAAAATATTATCGAAAGACGTCTACAAAAACACTAACTAAGAAAAATTATAGAAAAAAATTCAAATATGACGGTTCCATCAAACATAATAAGCTTCACAAAAAAAAAAAACGAAATATTAATAATCATCCGAGTCGATTGCCGAATTGAAAGCTAAGCAAAATACTGTCTAATTAAAAATACAAAATAAATCTGGCAACATTGTAAGCGGACCACAACTGGGGTATATAACCATTTGTCGCTCTGGCCCACAATTAAATGTAAAGTGATGCTCTAGTGGGACCACATTCAACGGTGTTTTGCTACTTCGCTTCGCACAATGGTTGTGGACTACATTTGATTGTGAAATGACAGATGTAATTACACACAACCGTTTGAATATTTTTTTGTAAAAATGAAATTCAAGGTAGAAAGGTCTATTTCAAACTTGGACCCAAACCACTATTATGATTTATAATCAGGATTCAGAAATATATGGTGTTAAATAATGGACTACAATTGATAGTGTTTTGATACCTGGACTACAATAGGTGGATTGAGGTAAATATATATATATATATAGATAATATTTAAAAAAATCTGTGTATATATAATTCTTTTGTACATGTGTATGTCACTGAATTCCTTCTAAACGGCTCTACTTGTTTTGATGAAATTTATTGTGTGTGTTTGAGTGGGTGTCCCTGAATATTTTAGATTCACAATAGGAAGGAGTTGAAATGGGGTTGCTACCAGGGCTATAGAATACAAGGGCTGGACCAGTCCGCCAAGGAAAGCGTTCCCGCCACTGCCTCTGTGATGACGTCACGGTGGTAACACCTGCTCCATTCCCAACGCTTCTTATAAGTATTTCTGCTACAATAATTTCAATTTCTTAGCAAAGCTGTAACATTTTTATGATGCGCTCTTCTTTAGTTTTGGTATTGACACTACACAAAGCAATAAATAGACTGTAAACAATAATTAGTCTAAAGATATAAGCAAAAGACAGGGTTACAATAAAACTAACTAATTCGTAGGTAATAAACCGTTGTAGTGTACTAATGTTAGCATACTTTTAATTTGATACTCTGAAACATTTCTGAAAACTAAATACGAAATTGAACAAAATGTGCCACATTATTGAAAATAGTTGTATTTATTATAATAAACCACCAAACTTGAATGTCATACTGCAGTTTAATAAAACATGTGTAATACTTATAAAATAAAACACATAAAAGTTATAAATACTTACACATAATGAGTAGCTTATATGCAGATATGCACATGACATAATAATTACTGCTGAAATAAAATATATAAAAAAGAAACTGCTTTGTAGAAATTTTCCTTCCCTAGGCCTTAGGGAATAGTTAATTTAATAGTTGAATTTAAACAATTGAACTGCAGTATTTAAATTTAAATTATTGATACTGAGCAATTTAATTTAGTCTAGAAGTTTATCTTAAAATTATGTTTTATTTTCATCATCAATAATTTTATTACTCTAGGTTTAAATTTGATTATAATTATTTGTATATTATATATTTATTTATATCTAATTATTCTGACAATTTTAAGGGCATTTTGCTAGTAAAGGTGTTTTTAAACATTTTAACTTAAAGCTGCAGAAGAAATTACTTGAGGATCTTGGTAACTTTTTAACATAAAGTAATCTAGCTTGCAACTCATACATTAAATAAATAATATTTTTTAATGTTTATTTTAATTTGAAGCTGATTAGGCCTACTTAAAATTTTTTGTTTTTAAATTTTGAGTTATCAATAATTACCGGCACTCTAAGTTTAAATCTTATTATTATTTATATATTATACATTTATTTATTTATATCTCATCATTATGAAAATATTAGTCTACTTGATAATCTTGGTAACATTTCATAAAGTAATCTCGTCTGCAACGTAACATTAAATAAATAAATACCTTGCTAAACATATAATTTAGGTAATTGTGTGTATTGTATAATTTTTTAAAGAAATTCATGGAATGCCTAATCGAGAAAATTAGCATTGAATATGCGTCAAAGGGCGAAAATCTCGCGGAATTATATACCTTCTTTAAAAACGTGTACTGAGCAAAATAATTGCTCAATATTCACCAAACTTGCTAAACATATAATTTAGGTATTTTATAACTTTTTAAAGAAATTCGTTTAATGCCTCTTCTAGAAAATTAGCCTTAGGCCTAAATATGCGTCAAAAGGCGAAAATCTCGCCCAATTATATACCTTCTTTAAACACTTGTACTGAAAATAATTATTCAATATTAACCAAATTTGGTAAACATATAATTTAGGTGGTTGTGTGTATTGCATAATGTTTTAAAGAATTATCATCTGCAACGTTATATCAAATAACACATGAGAGCTAAGGCGAACCGTGCTTACACGGCGTGTCATGGTACCAGAGCGACGTCACATAGGAGTGGGGGCAAAAGGAAGGTTGGAACAGTCGGCGAGCGTCAACATCAAAGAAGTGGACCAGCCCTTGTATTCTATAGCCCTGGGTTGCTACACCAAAGCAATAAATACAAATTGAACCAACTTCCTACTCGCTATAAATAAAAAATTAAGTAATATTATTTTGAAGGTACAAAACTATTTTCAATTTGATTACCTGACTCAAAGGGGTGAAATGGAATAACTACCCTTAATAGTAGTTATTAATAATACCCTTAAAATTAAATAGTAATCCACTTACTTTTTCTAGATTCTGAAAAACTACTAAACTAATTTCACTAAAATTTCATAATTTATACAAATTAGCACCAGGATTTTTTAGAGAATATGATCACTACAAACAAATAGAGTTGGGTAGCTAGCCCTATACAATAAAAATAAATTTCAATAAATTCTTACAAACTATAATGATAAAATTATTTAATATTAACCTTAATTGATATATAAAAGAAACTTTTGCAATTCAATTATTTAAGTCAAAGGGATGAAATGGTATAACTACCCTTAAAATCAAATCAAGCAATAGCGAAGGTCTACTAGTTTCATATAAATTTAATACACGTAATATTTGATACACTTTATGATATAGAGACAGGAAATTATATAAACAGCTTCAAATACAAAATACAACCACAATGTTAACCCCCTTGATACAAAAAATGCACCCTTTGCAGGCTTAGCTCAGTCATCCAGGTTCATTATTTCAGTTAATCCGATTGCCTGCTTGTCAGACCTGGTTGTTTTTACAGGAGAAATCCATATTTTTAACGCCATTTGGAAAAAGGATTATTTTGTGTACAAACCGAGGTTACCACTTATAAATAGTATTAAAGCCAGTGTTACCACCATATGCTGAATAATTGGATTTGGTTGTATTTTTCTCTAATAAGTTTTTTATCCAATTTACTAACTGTATGTTGAATCTACCTAGCTCGCAATAGGCTAATAAGGTTTACACGATGTATTTAAATTGTTTCCTGATCTATGGGTTCACCATAGTTTTAACGCAGTTTATTGTATGGTTTAAAAGTTGCTACGATAACAGATTAGTATATTATATGTAATCTAGTGTAATGTCAGTCAGTATTTTTGATGAAATGTATAAAAAATTATTTGGCATAAAACGCTTTGTTTTGTAGACTTAAAAATATTTGTGTTCCGCTCGTATTCTTAGGTTTCTCGTTTCAAGTTAGGTCTTTCCACCACTATGGATTTGGAGAGATACGACTCCACTCAGTTCCATAAACAAACATATCCTATAAGTCTGTGATAAAAAAGATTGTCAAGTAACACGTCTCCTACCGCTTTATAAAATAAGTTTAAGTTAACAGGCAGCATATTTTACACGTGCCATCTATGCTTCGTCCATTCACTAGTACGAAAGTTAAATCTTCCCATTCGCAGCAGTTTCAACAATCGAGACAATACAAAATAAATTTATCTTTACAATACATTGTTAGCGACAACAATGCGCAGCCGAGTTATCTTGGCGCAGTACCAAATCTACTTGTACAATAGGTAAAACATGTTTTGTTGGAAGATAAACACAACAAAGTTGTACGATTTGTAAATTAATCCGTGACTTTGAAACTAGTTGTGTCGACTTTAACTGTGAACAGAAGATTTGAACTGATATTTTGTTTTTGCAACTATTTTGTATATACAGGGTGTTTCAATATTGTGTTAACACAATGGCAGAAACAAATATTTGAATACTAGTTGTTATTTTAGTCAACAATGAAGAAGTGGTGTATTACTTGTTAACAGCTGATCAATTGTAGCAATTTCTTAATAAAAAAACATTAATAGGTTATGTTGGTGTTCTATTCATCGGTTAGGCTACACAAAGGCTGTTCGTTTAACGTTGGAGGAAAGAAGATTTGTAACAAGCTGTATGGAAGTATTTGGTTCACCAACAGCGGTTCGTGAGGAGTTTCGAAGGAAATTTGCATTTGTGACCCCCCAAAACGTTGCATCTACAATAAGTTTGTGGAGACTGGATCGGTTTCGAACAACTATTGAGCAAATGCAGGACGCCCAAGATCAGGAAGGTGTGACTTGACCATTGCTATTCTACAGCGATCCATCCTGCAAAGCCCTTCGAATTCGAGTGGACGCTGTAGTTTGGAAACAGGAATTCCAAAATAACAGTATGGCGCATCTTGAGACATGATCTCGAGCCTTATCACATCAAAGTTGCCCAATCTTTAACATTGGTTTAGAAGGTAAACTAGTGGAATGCCGTCAGGTGTTAGTTGAAATGACGAATATCCAGCATGATATAATTAATGAACTAGGGGAGCTCCGCACACCAACCCCAATGGAACCTTCTACACACATAATCATGTTATGTTTTCTTTATAATAAAGGTGTAGGAGTAATTATGTTCAATGACCAAATCACATTATTTCGGATATTTTATAACAGCAGTTATAATAAAGGTTTAAAGAACCAGCAAGGCTCAGGCCTACAATTTAATAAAAACCTAACCTAAAAGTTAAAAATACAAATAATTGCTTCAAAGTTTGAAATTAGATATTAATGGAAATATTAGAACAAACAGCTAATTTTGATATCAACTATAAACATATTTATTTATTATTTAGTACAGCGCTTCCATTACTGTAAAATATTTAGTAAGGTTTGTGTTGCTTTTATTTCTAACAATGGCGTTGTTTTTCAAAAAGTATATAAAAACACGCGTGTATTCAAATAAAACTTTATATCATAATTACAAAGCAATCGGTGAAGAACTTTCGGAAATTTAAGATTTTGAACAAACGAACATTTACATTTTTATTTATACAAATTGGCATTCAGCGAAGAAGCCACCTTTCACACAAGTCGACTTGTCAATCAATCGGCACAACACAATTATCTGGGCCTCTGGAAAGCCACGAGTCATTCGGGAGCATGAACGTGACTCACCAAAAGTGAATGGTGCTCTGTGACCGCTGTTGGAGTAATTGGGCCCTACTTTTTTTTTGAACCAACAGTAACTTCAGATGTATATTTATCGAAGTTGCAACAGTACGCCGTTGATGAACTACCACTTTGAGCCCTTCTTGCAGGGTATTTCCAACAAGGGTTCGAACCTATCTCGACCAAACATGTCCAGGTTGATGGATTGGTCGTGATGGACCATTGCGCTGGCCCCCACAGTCACCTGACTTGACATCCTGTGATTTCTGGCTCTGGGGTATTTGAAAGGAGCGCGTGTATAACAGAAACGTTTGTTATATCAATGAACTAAAGGACCGGATGCGGTTCATTCCTCGTGAAATGTGTGTACTTGCTTTGCATGCTTCCGTGAAGCGTTGGTTTTTGAAGTGAAAACTTCTTATGGCGCGTTAGGCACTTTTTCAGATGGGTAAAAATCTCTGATCTCGCGTGATCGTCAGATATTATTCGTCATCGCCTCTGTGTTTATAAAAGAGAGATAGCACTAAATAACTCAATTCCAACACAGTCAACGGTAGCATAGTGGTCAGTATTCCCGCCTGTCACGCGGGAGACCGGGGTTCGATTCCCCGCAGGGGAGAAATATTTTTATGTATTTTACAAATGATATTTCTTTTTAAAAAAATGTCAAAACATAGTCAACATTTAAAATATTAGATATACCACTTATTGAGATTTTAAATCAAGAGTTTGGATTTTCCATGTCAAATGATCGACTTAAAAGCAACACAAGATACAAAGCTACAATAGATGCTGTTTTTACAAGACATTTGGGTTGATTTCAATCATTGAAATTACTGATGAAGATGAGAACTCACATATTTTTATCACTGAAAATACATAATTATATTACTTTTATTTAGTAACATAGGCTTCTTGTACATGTTTTAGTTTGTGTATATCACTTGTATAATAATAATAATAATTTTTATGTATAGTAATGAAATAAAAATATTATTAAAGTTTGTTAATAACAGTTTGTTAATAATAATTTTTATTTACACAACTTTTTCCATGTTAATTTCAAATTATTTTTTTACTTATATATTGCATAAATATTTATTATTTTCTAATTTAAAAAATAAAAAAACGTTGATAAATATAAAAAAATTAAAAAACAATTACAATGATAACGTCCAACATTTTTAAACATAAAAAGTTTTCACTTCCAACGGCAGTCCCACGACTACCACGGTTTTTTTTTTTTTGTGTGTAGATCGGGTTGAGCACATTTTTTAATGTTTTAGAAGAAAAACATTTAATACATTGTTTGTTTTTCATTCATAAGTATGCTAAGTAAACAAATTGATTCTGCCATTTAAGTGTTAACATATTATTGAAACACCCTGTACATGTTTGTTTTTTAAAAACGACTACATAAATAATTAGGTCAAGTTTTAATTAATTAAATAATCGGAACAGCTGGAAACACTCGTGGACAGTGTAAATATGATTCGTCGTTTGGGAATATTGTAGACTGTTATTTCATCAGAATTACATTTATTCCCTTTTAATGTAAATATTTACCTATCCGTCGCTCTAAATTACATAACAATAATATACATAACAATCAAATTGCGTGTCGGTCAAAATAGATGTTTTGGATAAGTAACTGACCTGACTGCTAAGTCTAATTTTGCTTAAACTCATTACACACTTGCTTCAAAAAAAGTAAATCCAAGATTTATATGTTTATGTTTTTATTTATAGTGAATATATGAAACTCAGCTGTTCACAAACAATTCTATAACGGCAAACATGGTTTGTTCGTTCAGGAACTGATTAAAAACAAATATTACGATATGCAATGCGTGTATCTATACGTTTACAAAGTCCAATCTTGCTTAAATAAATAATATTTTTAGTTTAGATATAAAAGTTTTCAAATTTAATTAAAATATATATGTGGCCTTGAAATTCTAAACTGCACTACACAAAACAATGTTGGCTTTATGGAAATGTCTGAAACAATTCTTTCTATACAAACTGTCTCAACTGTTATATGGCTGTGGCCGATATTTAAGATTTTAAGTACATTTATATAAAAACTAGGGGAAACCCCTGCGTGCTCCGTAAGCCAATCCGTTGAGACCTTATATGAATAATCATGTTATGTATCTTTATAATAAACACTTTAATAAAAACATAACCTAAAAGTTAGAAGTACAATTAATAAATTGTTTCAAAGTTTGGAATCAGCTGGGAAATATTGAAGCAAACAGCTTCTGTTATTTTATTCAATTGGTTGCTATGATAGTAAATTAATGAAAATACATGTGTTTTTTCATCAGTCTAGGCCTAACCTAAGATTTTTTCCGACTAAATTTACAAATATAGAAATAAAAAAAGTTTTCATCAAAATGAATTATAGCCTAAGTTACGCAGAGATAGTGTAGCTTTTTGTTAGTAAAACTATTTTTTTAATCGCTTAAGTAGTTCCAGAGATCACCCCCTACATACAAACAAACAAATTTCACCTCTTTATAATATTAGTATAAACTAGAGACTCTGTCCTTGCTCACTTCGCTCGTCAACCCCTGCGGTAACATATGGTGAAGAAAAACAAACAGACAAGAAAGTTAATATAGCATTGTCATCCAGTTCATCCAGTGACTAGCTAATTGGGAGGTTGTTTTAAAATCGATTGAAAATTTAGTAGCCAACAGACAGACAAGAAAGTGAGTTATTAAACAAGTGGTAAAATGATTGCTGGTACTAACAAACATTGGTTTGCATTGCGTAAATAAATGCAAATCACTCCCTTCTAGGTTTGAATTCAGTTAAAAGAGAAAGTATATTATTTGATTTATTATTCTAAATAAGCAGGTTTTATATTGCAGTGCACCTAGTGAAACCTAGAGGAAGAGAAGCAATTTTAAACTTTGCCAAAACATAATAAGATAAAATTATGACGCCGCATTGCAGAGCTACAACAATGGCGGCTGTTGTTTATATAATATATAAGACTACATTCACTATTTAGACTAGAGTATAGAAATCTAGGAATGCATTTTGTGTGCCTTTTACGTTTCAGTTGTTTGTTATATTTCTGAACTTAAATTAATATTGTACCTACAGGGGAAAAATATTCATATCCACTAGTTAGGTATTATAATTCAGTTAAGATGCTTGCGTGTTATGAATCTATAATTTACGTTTTATGTAATTCATCTATTTCAAATTATTTATTTGTTTTATTTCTTCTCAAATGTTTAAATAAAAATATTATCCGTAAAATGAAGTCTGTTAAAATAATGATCGTCTTTTGTAGATATTTTATGGTATAATAAAAAGTTATAAAAACGTTAATAATAAATTGCATCTACGTTTTATTGATATAAAACTATTTTTGTCCATGGAAATAATTTGTTTGTAAAAAGGTTATAAAAAAAATATTTACAGTTAAATTATAAACTTAATTGAAAAAAATAGTATGCTGTACATCGATCATTTATTTTTTTAGTGTAACAGATAAAGTGTATATCTTTGGAAAATAAAGACATCTAAGTTATATAAAAATAGAGCAGCTGTGATCAAGCTTTTATAATTTTTTTTCACAAACTTAAGTCCGAATAATGTAACAACTAGGACTCCCTGTTTGAAGTTATCATTTATTTATGTCGGCTGTTCAATTTTATTATTAGTTATTCGGGCATTTACCATCATTTGTGTGTCAAAACTACAATTCACAACGTTTCGGGAATATAAATCAACTCGCGTAATCAAGTGACAACAACAACTATTGCTATATAATTTTAGTGCTTGTTTCCCACTAGCTTACAATTTAGTGCTAAACATATTTTTTAGTAACATATTTTATCACTTTAAATAATCACTACTTACCCATTTTTTAAATAAATTTCAATCAAATGTTACAACTGTGTGTGTACATATACATACTAGATGTAGAAAAAAAATACAAGACAATATCTTAAGTAGTTGCTGAGAAAAAGGTACATAAAGTTGGCCAATTTAACATTGGGAAGATGGGCTTACGGAAACTCATCAGTTCAGAAAGTAATAAGAGTTTTATTGCAAAAACAAGCAATAAGTTTTATTGTGTTGCTAAATAAAACGCAAAGTTGTAAAAACTATTTTAAAAAAATTCGGAGTACTTGGACTTCCGTTATTTACATACTTGAAGAGTTGTTTTTTTTTTTTAATTCAAGGGTGATCATGTTCAAAATATGGATACACAACTACAGCACCAGACAAGCTTGTGAGTATCGTGACAGACATCACTGGTTAAATTTATACAGTAAACTCCCCTCACAAGCTGGTGCAAAGTTCATGAATAAGCTTCCTAAAAGCATTAAAAATTCACCAAACTATAGGGTTTTTTAAAATCAGACTTAAAGAATTTCTACTGTTTGGATCATTTTACTCGGTGGAACAGTTTGTGCATCATGATACTAATTTGTGATAGATTTGATCTCTTTTTTTCAATGCATTTTATCTTATTAAATAACTTATATTACATTAACTTTTGATAAAAATCTTAGGTTAGGCCTAGACTGATGAACCAATACATGTATTTACATTTACTACCATAGCAACCAATTGAATAAAATAACAGATAAATATTGTTTGCTCCAATATTTTCATTAGCTGATTTCAAACTTTGATACAATTATTTGTATTTCTAACTTTTGGGTTAGGTTTGTATTAAAGTGTATTTTTGAGCCTTGCTGGTTCTTTTAGCCTTTTTTATAACTGCTGTTATAAAATATACGAAATAATTATATTTGAACATTTAACTTTATTTACCATCTTAGCCATGGGGTTATTATTAATCCTACACCTTTATTACAAAGAAAACATAACATGATTATGTATATAGAAGGTTCCAACGGGGTTGGCATGCGGTGCACGCAGGGGTTTCCCTTAGAGTTATGTATATGTGTCTCTAATTTTTAAACTGGTTATTGTTTGATTGCATTTTGTGAGTATTGTTTCAATGTGTTGTAATATGACTTGTTTTACACAATTTTGTTTTGTAAAAAAAATCAATGTCATATAAATAAATACATTTACTGATAAATGGCGAGGTAAACCCTTCCTTTAAACTGTATTTTAAGACTACTTAAATACAGTACTAAACTTTTTAAACTTAATAGATTATTTATTTTTTAATTCAAACAGATCAACAAAATTAATAATGTAAACGCTATGATTACCTCAACTTGGAAAAACTCAGTAAGAACAACAAGCCACCAATTTGATTTGTTTATCCTTTACATTTCACTTTGTTCATGAGTAACTCGGTATCTTATTTTATCTTTGAAGCGAATAAGGACAAAACAAAGGTAGATTAAAGGTTACTTTCAGCTCTTAACGTAAGGCTTCCAGTGACCTAATTTACTTGAAAACTTTAATAAAGAACTCTATAGTAGCTCGGTTTAATATTATTCACAGTGAGGATTTAGTTCACGTTTTGTTTCATCTGAGTTGTATTGGCAATTAAACCAATATTAAAACGTCAGATGGTCTTCCAAACAATTTCCTTTCTATTTGATGGTTTTGAAAAATAAGTATTTTGTTGTAACTTTTATACTTTAAAAATTTTAAATAAAAATTATTCGTCATCCTCCTCGTAGACCGTTCCCACTGAAAGTGATGAGTCACTCACTATCCACAAAAACTGGTTCTACTGCTAATGTGGATTCAAGCAGTCCAAAGAGCAACAGTAAGTTATACAGTTCAATTTTGGTGTTATAGGGAATACAATAGTGTTGAAAAAGTATTTCGGTTTTTTTATTTAAAAAAATGTTAGGTTTACCTTTAAATTCACCAAATTATGCCATTTATCTGGAAACGGGACTAGATAAGCTGTATTTGTATACATTGAAGATACATTTTAAATATATGTCGAAGTGTTAGCTATGCCAGGACAGGTTGCCGAAAATTTTAGCCAAAAATATAGTGAAAAAATATTTCATAGTTTAGAGAATGGAACCTTTTAGGGTCTAAGTACGAAATGGAGGTAGACAAGAATTTAGAAATGTGGGATAGAAATAACTGTAATTTAAAAATAGTCAATTAAAATATTTATTGAATAAAACCAGTTTGGAACAGAGAGAACAGAGTCTACTAGCAGCAACAAATGGGAAATATCATAAAATTTATTCCAGTCTAGATTTTAACCTAGGGGGAAAATCACTATTTTAATAGGAATAAAAATACTTATAAGTTGCAGGAAATAAAATGGGCATTTAAGTGTAGAGCTGAATTAATTCATTTGAATTTTAAACCGTGGGTTGAAGGGAGAAAGTATCTATGTTGTGTAATATGGGGGTGAATGAAAATGTTTACCATTTTGTGGCAGAAGGCCCGATATTGGTTCAATATAGACAATTTTATCTGGGTAAAGAAAATTTATAGCTGTCAGAGTTCAAAGACTTTATGAATGGTCAGAATTGAGGTGTATTGTGTAAATATCTTAAACAAGCACGGCATTATAGATGTACTTTAGTTAAATAATTTAACTTTTGCAAATATTTTTAGATTATTCTGATTTTTTTTTGTTATTAATAATTTAATATTCGTACTGATTTTTGTTAAAACTTATATTTATGTTTGTATTGATGATTTTTGATTGTCTAAGTTAGAGTAGGTTTATACTTCTGTTTCTATTAAATGATAGTTGGTTGTTGCCAACCTAGCAGACGGCTGAAAGATTGCCATAGACTATATGTTATGAAACGTTATTGTAATTTTGAAGAAGTGTAAATAAAGCATATATTATTATTATTATTACTGATAGTGTGGACTATTGGAGTTTTGCTTTTAAAACAAATGCCAAAAAGTAAAATTAAGTCATTTTCAAGATTTACAACTTCACCTAGGCTCCTATTTAATATTTTCCTCCGACTCTCTGCGGCCGTCCCCCTAAGGTGATGCAAAAATGATAATTGCTTCAAAAATTTGGTTTTTTGGTAGAGAAACGATGTACCAAGTATTGTTGCTTAATCTACAATGGTTACAAAAATATAACGCTATTCACATACTTTGTGACATCCTGAATATTTAGATTAAATTGATGAACACAATTTCGTGAATGCATTAAAAATTTATTTTGAAGTATCTTGTTGTTAAAATAAGATTTATTTTGAATGGGCAGCCCATTTTGATTCTAAAATATGTAATAAATAAAATATGGACTCGGAATATGTACTATGCTGGCAAAAGTGGAGTGGTGTTAAGGAAAGTGATATCCTAACATTAGATACTTATTAACTGTTCTAGCAACTTTACCAGTCACATCATTTGAGGCAGAATGCTCTTTTTCTACATTGAAAAGTGTTAAGACCTAATTACGATATAGAATGGGTAGTAAATGGTTGACAGGACTTGATCTAACGACCTCATTATCCAGTCCTGCACACTGCCACATATTTTTTAAATGTCATAGCTGAACAACCAAATCGCAGATTGAAGTTACAAAAAGTATGTATTCATTTTATTTTAGTACCAAAATAGTATTAATTTTAAAAAATTGTCAAATTGTGTTTTATATCTTTTAGTTAATTGTTTAATTAATTATCTTTTATTTATATTATTTCAATTATTTACACATTCTAATAATTCTTTACATTCTAGTTAATTATATTTTGTACTTGGGCATTTTTTTAAATATTTAATAAAAAAAGTAGTAATTTTTATATAAAATCGTATTTCTTTATGTGCATTTTTAAGCTAAAAAATTATCAAAACACTGTTTTGAGAGTCAACATTTCAAAAACACTCAGACCACTTCTTTCCTGGGGTTAACCCTTCCAGACCCCCTGGTAGGCCACTTTAGGCCAGACCCGAACATTTGACATAGTTTGTGTATAAAGAACATCATATATAATGTCTCAAAAATACAATTTAACTCTCGTCATACAATGAGGAACCTAAAGCTAACACATGTACAGGGGGATTCGGATGATGTTCCTTGCACTTTCTGAATGGGATAAATAGCCTACCCTTAGAATTAAAATATTCTTTGTTACTATAGTTATATAAATTGTAATATGGTCAATTGTTGTAATGAAATTCACTAGTATTCCCGGCAATGCTTCGCCGTTGCTTGTATAATAATTATACAGGGTGTAACAAAACTCTATATATCCCAAACTTCAGGATATTGTTCCTTGGATCAAAATAAGAAAAAAAGTTCATATAAACATAGGCCCGAAAATGCTTAGTTTTCCAGATATCCGCCATTTTGTTTGTTGTGCAAAATAATTCTGTTAGAGAACAGTTTGACTGATTCAGTTTAAACTTGACATGAAATGTAATCTAACAATGGTATATCTCAAGAAAAATAAGCGATTAAATCATATTATGCGTTTCAAAATGGCGGCTGTTTGAAATTTCAAACCTAAACTGCTCAAAAATCGTATATTTTAACTAAAAATTCAAAGACATCTTTGTTGTAGCCCTTTTGATTCCCTATCAGATGGTGTAACTCCCAAATAATCGGATGAATTATAATAGTTAAGTTATGTGTAATAATTGGTTTGTTCAACCAATCTACCAGAACAGTAAAATCTACAATATTGTATGTACATTTGCTGTCATTATCTTTAACTTAGCTATTATCCATCGTCTGATTGTTTTGAAAGTTACACCTTCCAATAGGGAATCAAAAGGGCTACATAAAAGGTGTCTTGACATTTTTTGTTAAAATGTACTGTTTTAAGTAATTTAGGTTTGAAATTTTCAAACGCCGCCTTTTATTTTTCTTGATATATGTCATTGTTAGATTAAACTTCATGCCTATTTTGAACTCAATCAGTCAAACCATTCTCTAGATATAAATTATTTTCTACAAAAAACAAAATGGATATCTGGAAAACTAAGCGTTTATATGAACTTGATTTCTTATTTTTGGTCCAAGGAACAATATCCTGAAGTTTGGGTACAGAGTTTTGTTACACTCTGTATATTCAGATTAAATTAAGAATCACAATTAAATTACGAACCACTCTTGTGTAGTTTCTGCGGTTTAAATGATCCCAATTTCCTATATTATTGTCTTCTTCGTGACAGTTTATTTTTTTAAATAATGATCTCCCAAAATCTTCAAAACTGTAATATACACTATAAACGTTAAATACACAGTGAACTGAAAACAAAACTATAAAAAATAAAAATGTAAATATCACAGTGACAGTTTATAAATAGAAATATTTTGTTTCTACGTAGGATAATCCAACTGAACACGCAAAGTCACCCAAATCAAAACTATCTTCAACTGAGGATTAGTTTAACAAGCCCAATATGCTTGAAACTGATATTACATTCCTTTAACACGTTCACTGCTAAGGATGCACACGTGAGCTTGACACTGAACACGATGAGAAGCGGCCGACGCACAGAGCCCGCCCCCCCCCCCCCCCCGTATTGGGATTATTGTCAATACACATTGCATTGCGTGCTTCGCACACCAACCGCCGTATTGGGAGTATTGTCAATACACAGTGCATTGCGTGCTTCGCGCGCCCATTTAAGCTTATGTGCTATGGACTCACATGTGCGTCCGCTTTGAAATATTAGTGATTATTACGTGTAAAAAGGTTCAAAAATAAAAAAATAAAGTAACTTCTACACATTTAGGCTATAGATATAAAAAATAAAAGGTCAGCTCCTAGCATAGGAAATAAGAAATTTGCGTAGCAGTGAACGTGTTAAAAGAAATATTGTTCAGTAATGTACGGTGATTATTTCAATTGAAGATGTCTATAACAGAGAAAAAGACAACTTTTCCAATTGTATGAACATTCATTAGCTAAGTTCTGCGCACTGTCCTATTGTCTGTTGTCGGACAAAGAGAGCAACACATTGTGTTTCCACAACGGTCTCCCCTCTCTCTTTCGCGCGAGAATGTCTCGCTTCGCTTCACTCGCAGTAATTGTGTTAATATTGTTACCCTTTGCACTTATTGAATGACAAAACTCTACTGGTTTAAAAACTGATGTTCTGTTTGTGTTACTTGATTTTGTTTCAAGAAATGCGTTGCATTGGAACTGTTACAATTCAAATATTTCCCTAACTCTGTAAAGAAAATAAGAACGAAATTAATAATACGTATTGGAGCGAGAGAGATAGAAGTCAAATTGGAATGTCATTCATTTAGTTAATCCGTCATACACGCCCGACACCTAGCGACAATTATGCGCAACACTAAATACTACAACGAAAAGGTACAATCAAATCACGACTTTCAACTCGAATTCATTAAAATAAAATTACAAAACGAATCTGTAGACCTACATTTCCTACATCAAAAATATTCAAAACTAAATTCTGCATCCAGGAAAGCTAAAATAACAACATAAAACCAAGTCAATCGACAAAGATTTACGTAAAACGCAAGGAGAAACTAGGCCTATCTAATTACAAATCGAAGAGAAGTTGGCAGAATAAATCCGATTACAAGAAAAATACATTCTTATTAGAAAATTAAACCAGGCCTACGAAAAGAACCAATTTTTTTACATCTCAAATGTCTTTGGTCTAAATCTAAAATAAACGTCGATAAGCTATTATAAATGTAAAACCGAAGCCCCGACCGACAAAATTTAATCGTAAGCAGATATTTCATTTATGTAAACTCCTCCCACGAAACGCTGTGATTGGTCCACGTAATTCTTGCCACCAAATGAAAAAATACAAAGAATAAGATATATACATTCTAGAAATTAGATAGCAATTATTGTAATAAGGAGTTATTTAAGTGTTTTCTATAATTTAACTGTTTAAAATCATATTAAATTCATTGTAAAACATTGTTATGTATCAAAACAAATCCACACAATTAAATAAAGACACAATTAAAATAAATCACACTTCACGACTCCCAAACACCTATTACATTAACAAACCCAAATCCCAGAAGATATGAAGATTCATCATAGCCCAGTCAATAAAGGGAAAAAATAGGCCTTAGTGGGAAGTAATTAGTGAAAAGCTGAAATTTTTTCAGATGTTACAATAGTATAAGAGGAGTATTTACACAAAAGTCCCCGCCCCTCCTCCTCTTGCTTCCCTCCCTACCCCCCCTTAAAGTTCACTTTTCAAAGATTTTTTATTTTTTCAATATCTAAGAGATAAAAAGCGATAGAGTAATTTTTATTTCGTTATTGTAATCCTTATAATATTCTCTATCAAAAATTTTCTTTGCGTTTAAGCTATAAAACAATTATTTACCGTGTATTTTTAAATTTAATGTTAAAATTTTAACTTTTCTATTACAATAATTACATGTTTAGCTATTTTTTATTAATATGAGACAAGTTATGAAAAAATGGCGCAAATAAAACTTTTAGGGTATTTCGCAATCTTTATATTGATATAAGTTTTATAAATGTTAAGTGCAGACAGTTGACTTAATCGGCCTGGCAAAGGCAGATGGCGCGGCGCGGGGCGTACGAGTCCTCGCGGGCCGGATCAGCCCGTTGGCATATCAGCGGTCAATCTGCAGTAAAGGCCTATTGTTTGAACTTTTATTTGTATAGCTGGTCTAATTATAGGTATTACAATGGTTAAATAGACGTAAACATTTATTTTATTTTTTCATTATTTATTTATTTTCTGGTATTGGTTATTGCAGTGATAAACACAATATGATTTCTTTTAGCCAAGCCAATAAAGGGGAAGAATAGGCCTTATTGGATATAATTAGTGAAAAGCTGAAATTTTGTTTATAAAATTGTTAATGTTCGTTATTAGGAGAGCTAGTTTTAGTTTGGGGTATTATTTATAACCCTAACTTATTAAGACCGTGCCATTATCCACCACCTATGGACCCGCCGCGCCGTGTCCCGTACTGGCTAAAGCCGGCACCGACAGGTGTCAAGCAGCAGAACATGTTTTGTTTACTGTCAAAACACCATCCATTCATCACTCAAATTGCTATTTACAATATCTTAAAATTGTCTGGGATATATACAATACTGTCACATAAAAGTAGAGAGTTTCAGTTTTATATAAGGCCGGCAACACACAGAATCAGACACGGTCAGCCACGTTTAGTCAGTTTGACTAATAGCAACTAAAACGGGGGGGGTTTAGCATGGGTGGTTATGGGGTCGCCACACACTGCATCGAACGAGACGAACAGACACAAACAGACGTCCAAATATGTGTTTTCCTTGACTGACGCAGCTTCCTCAAAAGACACCTTTAGTCAAAGCTATCAGACAGTGTCATTCATTGAAGTTCATGTGCTTTTTCTGTTAAGATAAAATTTTCCCCGTTTGTTTTCAGTTCTTTAGAATCATCTTGACGTAGAAACACCGACGCTTGTGTTTGAGCTGCTTCTGACTTTTGTAAAATGTCCAAAGATTTTATTTTTCCCAGATCAAAGAAAGAAGATGTTGTGTCACAACCTGTTATGGCATAAGCAACCAGATTAAGCTTCCTTTTGTCGTTCAACTTATGGATGATTTTGGAAATCCTGTAATACACTTTTCGTCCAGTTACTGGTTTTCAAAAGTAGATTGTTTGGTTTTCAGGCCCAAGCGCTACCAACACTATTAATAAATTGGTGTATTAATAAATTGACAGTAAACAAAACATGTTCTGCTGCTTGACACTTGCCGGTTTTAGCCAGTCCAATAATGGTGGGTCCATATTTGATGGAGAATGGAACGGTCCTAATAACTTAGGAGTAGGAATAATCCCCCGAATCAAAACTGGCTCTCCTAATATAAAGAACATTAACAATT
>JAGFPH010009079.1:28068-49900 GCA_018207615.1 Philaenus spumarius
AGGGTTATGAACTGCTTAGTTTCACTCGCAGCTTTGCGAGTTTACACCTCGACCTTAAGGCCTAGGGTTATGAACTGCTTCGTTTCACTCGCAACGTACAAACTAGGTCGATCAGAAGATGCCCCTTGGTAAAATCCCCCACGTGGATTTGAACCGGGTACTTTTAAGGCGTTTGATCGATTTTGAGGGAACCAAGAGGTCATGAACATAACAAAATGTGCAGAATAATACTGTATCCTACGTTTGTAGAGAAAATCCAGAAAAAGATCTGGAACAAAAATTCTTAAAAAAAAGTTACTTCCATTAAAAAAACGTACTTCTGGTTGTTGGATTTTTTGGCTAACGAACTCGTCTGAGCGACTTAGACATCCAACGTGTGTTCCAAATCGGACTTAAAATACGGCTGTTAGAGGGCGAACACATGAAAAATATATATACAGCGTGTTCATAAAGTCCCTTCAACCCCTTTTATTTTTTTGTTTTTTGAAAATAAGTTAACAAAACCTGTTTATATCTTGTGTTGCATAACAGTACAAATCTTTTTACATGTCTGAAATTTTATGATTTTGGGAGGCTTGAGGGGGTAGTTGCATTGAAGATTAAAACTATAAAAGTAGGTCATGTAATACACCATTGAAAAGCTTATTAAAAGAGAAACAGAATGGCGCAAACCAGAGCTTAGTATCTTGCTTCGTTTCAAAGTAATGGGCAATCAAAGTTCTGGAAAATGATATTGTTATCATAGCATCATTCATAGCTGGTTATTAATTTGTTAATATTAGGAATAAGTAGGTTGTATGTTATTTTCCAGAACTTTGATTGCACATTACTTTGAAAGGAAGCAAGATATTAAACTCTAGTTGGCGTCATTGTATTTCTATTTTAATAAGCTTTTCAATGGTGTATTACATGACCTACCTTTACATTTGAAATGTTTAACCCCCTTGCTTTAAGCCACCAAAATCATAGAGGGTCAAAAATGTAAAAAAATTTGTCCTGTTATGCATCACAAGATAAATAAAAAGTTTTGTTACCTTATTTCAGTAACAAAAATAATGAGGGGGGGGGGTTAAAGTGACTATATGAACACTCTGTATATGTATACAATATTTAATGACATCCCAAAAAGTGTTCTAGTTACCATGATCGGTGCTCATTTACTACGCCTGACCTTAGGTCTTACCATAATGGTCACTGCAACAGCTCATCTTTCCTATAGAAATTAGCTAGAAATGAAATTAATATTTTTACACACTAGTCTATGTACTAGGCCTATTCAAATAAGTTTGCCATCCAATTACCATTAAAATAGAATTACTGCTTGCGCCTTCACAAATAGAAACATAAATCCCTCTGCGTTGTTATCTTACCCCCAACTCTTGTTTCTTCCCTTAAGTTACTACCCCTACTTTCATTAACCCTAAACACTTAAGTCTGTTATGAGATATTTGCTTCTGTTTTAATGCAGATATAATAGTTTAATCTCTCCACATATCTAATATTATAAAGAGGTAAAACTTATTTGTTTGTGTGTATGTAGGGGGTAATCACTGGAACTACTGAACCGATTGAAAAAATAGTTTTACTAATCAAAAGCTACACTATCCCTAAGTAACATAGGTTAGATTTTATTTTGATAAAAACATTTTTTATTTCAATACTAGCTGACCCGTACGGCGTTGCCCGTGGTGGTTGGTATTTTCAGTCTTTTTAATGTAATTGTATTCTTTTTAAGTGTTCAGTCAGTGAGTGGTATTTGGCTTTTATATATCTTAAATAATTAGCCCAATAATTGGTGTTTTAGTTCATTGTAGGCCTAACCTAAAATTATATTAAGTTTTTGATCCAAATCAGTTGTTGATCAAAATCAGCTGTTTTAAGCTTTTCATACGAACAGCTGTTTTTTGTGCCCCTGATAAAATCAAAAGAAATCTTTCTTCTTCTTCCTTAAGATTGACCTTCTATAAGATTAACATTGAAACTTTGAGGGCCACTGGGGCGTAGCCCTAATGTCCTAGGACTTCGGTAAATGGCCTAAAACCTTCCCAGGGTTAACCTGTGTTACTATGCAAAATTTCAAAGCAATTGGATGGACGGTTTGGTAACGCATAAAGGACAAACATACAAACAGACAAACGTACAAACAGACAAACGTACAAACAGACGGACATACATTGAATTTTATATATATAGATTTGTAAATTTAGTTGGAAAAAATTCTTAGATTAGGCCTAAACTGATAAATCTACACATGTATTTACATTTATTACTATAGAAACCAATTGAATAAAATAACAGATAAAACAGCTGTTGCTCTAATATTTCCTTTAACAACTTATTTCAAACTTTGAAGCAATGGTTTGTATTTCTAACGTTTAGGTTAGATTTTTATTAAAGTCTAAACCTGACCCTTGCTGGTTCTTTTAACCCTTATTATAATTGCTGTTTTAAATATACGAAATAATTTGATTTGAAAATTTAACATTATTTACCATCTTAGCTTTGGGGTTATTATTAATCCTACACCTTTATTATAAAGAAAACATAACATGATTATGTGTATAGAAGGTTCCAATAGGGTTGGCGGGCGTTGCACGCAGATGGTTTCCCTATTTACCTAAAATGGCTATATTTTATTGCTAATTACAATCTATAATCAATTTGGAAAAATTCGGATCAACGTTTTCATAACGTATTTCATAAATATATTTCATAAGTATATTTTTGAAAAATTAACTAGGCCTACATTTACGTGCAAATATAACTGCTAGAACACATAGAAACGTCAAGTAATCATGCTAATAATCATTAACCTATATAGCCGGGTAAATTATTTTATTTCGCATTATTAAAAGCGACATGTAAGTGTAAACACGATCAGTCCCCAGTCACTTTAAGGGCAGTAAATGTCACATTAAAGCGCTTAAGGGGATGTGACAGTGTTTACTGCCCTCCGGGGAGTGTTTAGGTAAACTTCCCTTTATCAAATTATATTGACTTTGTTCGTGAAATAGTGCAGTATTGGTTTATTGATATTTGCGCTAAGGGTGGTTTTATATTTTGTATAACGTTTTATGTAATATGCATTTGAAAACTTGGTAAGTTTTGTGAACACGCTTTCCTTATAAAACTGTGCTAAAGATATTACATATTAGGTGCATATAAGGTATTAGGTGCTCTGCCCTCTGCTCGCTTTGCTAGCCAACCCGGGCGGCGACCCAGAACAATGCAAACATATTATTGTATATTGTGCAATTTTTACGGAATTGATTAGGACAGAAGCACTTGGATATAAGTTGGGTGGTGGGGGTAGTTTTAAACTGTACAAAACGTAAGACAGAGGTCGAAATACAACGTTTGTCTACAAAATCCCTAATTTTATTTATAATTTTTACATTTTTTAATATAAATTTTTACGGAAATGATGACTGTTTAGGACAGAGGCACTTAGCAGGAAGGTAGCTTAGAAGCTGTGATCTGTACATAATGTAAGACAAAGATCGAAATAGTCACGCAATATCCCCCACATTTGTCCATAAAATCCCTAATTTTGTTTTTGTCCATAATTTTTTAAATTTAGTAACAGGAATTTTATACATTTTCGGAGTAAAATGTAGCCTAAATTATTCTCTGAATAGTCCTAGCTAGATGTTAGTGAAAGTTTCGTGAATATCGGTTCAGCCATTCCGGAAATTAGCCTGGCCAAATAAACGAACAGACAAAATGTGTATAAATGTAGACCCTATGTTTAGGTTTTGGTAAAATGTGTGAATAACCATATGAGCTTAGAAAAAAGCTTATATTTGAAATCACAGATACTCCAATTTTATTTATAAGTATAGATTTATTTACTTATGACTATATGACTTCTTCTATGTCTGTCTTTCGATGCCACTCATATATATTGCCATACGAATCTATTAATAAACTTTGAGTTTGGCGATAGTGAAGGAATTATTTAAAAAAATTAATAACAGTACACTAATTCCCGCACACATAACGTTTATTAAACAAACATGTTTCAACGACAGAGCCGCCATCTTCAGTGACACACGAGCTACAACCAAAAACGCATCATAACTTGTTTAACCCAGGACTAATATACATATCCCTCTCTCTCTCTGTTATTCACTTTGGTATTTCACTTTCTGTTGTTACGATAACCCTATTGTTTATTTAGACACTAAGACCACGCTCACTTTTGTAGAGTGGGATAATATATGTAGCTTAGTCCTAGGTTAAACTAGTTATAAGGTTTTAGTTGTAGCTGATGTATCACTGAAGATGGCGACTTTGTCGTTCGTACGCTTTTGATTATTAAACGTATGTGTGTGAGAATTAGTGTATTTTTATTATTTTTCTAAACATACAAATCTAAATAACAATTAAACGGTATGGAAGCCTAAGTAAGCGAGTGTTTATTTTATATCGAAGGAATTTATCCGGATGGTTTTGGGACATTTCATAAACGTATTACATTAATAGAACCGTTAAACCGATCTGGTAAGATTCTGCTTGGAATCTGTAACTTGATTTCAAGCTTTTTATTTTATTTGAATTAATTTGTTCGTTGATTAAATTTGAGTAGTATAATGTAGGTAATAAAAAAATAGTTTCGCGTTTACGCCTAATTACATGATCAGCTATTTGCCAGTGAGCGCTCAAATCACGTGTTTACGTTACAAAATATCTACATACATGTCAGTTAACGTTTTAGTAATTAACTATATAAACCGTAAATAAGGTACATAATTTTAACTTTGCACCCATTTTGTACTTTCAGTACAACTACATTTGTTTGTAATCAACATCCTGGAGGTTATTAAAATAATATTCCAACCACTTTTACTTTCTCACTATACTATAGTATAAAGTATAGTGATCGTAAAAAAATCGATGTTGAGATTTTTGTGGAAATATTCGTTTTGGGACCCCCTGAGTCCAAAGTGGCTTTTACAAAATGTTTGTCTGTATGTATGTCTGTAAGTATGTATACAAAGCTAGAGCGAAAACTATTCGATTGATTTCAAACAAATTTGCACCAGACATGTCAAGTAGGCCTGCAAAGATGCACGAAAAACGGTTTGGAAATATTTTGAAAAACAACCCCTTTTTTGGCCAAAACCCCCCCAAACAATCAGTTATTATTTTTTTTAAATAAAAAAACGGCTCTAACGATTTTGATAAAATATTTGCTTATTTGTAGCCTGATGTACCCTACCATATGCAAATAACCGCATCTTTATACAAAATTTTGTTTAGCTAATAGTAATAATAATAACTGATTTTGGAGTTATTTTGGCCATAAAGGGGGTTGTTTTTCAACAATTTTCAAAAACTTATTCGTGCATCCATACAGGCCTAATTGACGTGTTTGGTGCAAATTTCTTCGAAACCGATCGAATAGTTTTATCTCTAGCTAAAAATAATAATATTTATTAGTTAATCTCCTAGTTTAAAATCACCGCTCTTACCCCTCCTACAATCATGAAGTCACTGTGAATCTGTTTAATAATTTAAATAAGTTTGTGAGAAAGTTTGTGCCACTTTCTGGTACCGTTTATTTAACTGATATTTGCACTAGGGTCGGCTTTAACCTGATTTTAAAATCTATTTCGCATTAGAAATGATTTGTTTTTTCATAAGTTGGGAGCGCTGATCACTAAACAAGGCGTCTAAAAAGACAGTAATATATAACCCATTAAATTCCAACGGTAATTAATATAATAATAATAAAGCATTTATTTCCAGCGTACATAAGAACATCACTAACATAAAGCACACAACCATACACACAAGAAACATCTCGATAATAACATAATTTTTTACTTATAACTAAATACATTAATATTTACAAAGAAAAGTAGGTTATGTACAATTTGTTTTTCTTTCTGCACTTTATTGTGCACACTTTAAAAACTTACGGAAATTAGGTAACTCTGTTAACGACGCCAGTTTTTGGGTTTACCAGCATGAATTTAAAAAAAATATTCAAAGAACAGAAGTTCAATAATACCGCCATTATTTATATCAATATATAACATTTAGTGACTCAGCTAAGGCCTGTATCTACCTCATACTAAACAAAAACAGCGGCGAGAAAAACAATCACATTGCACCTAAAGAGGCGCACAAAAAATATCCTTATTATTTTCAAATTTAAGAAGCCAGATATTTAAGCTTCATAAAAAAATTTAACTTACTAAATTGCTTTTGTATTTGTTGGCAAAGCATTAAAAATATAGGTACCTGGTATAGGGGAAGTATTTATGAAACATTTCAGTTTGGCTTTGGGTAAGATACAATACCGCTCCCTACGCGTTGGTATATTAGATTTCGGCATGTCTATCTTTCCTATGATAACATACACAGTATAATCTTCGAAAAGATAAAATTATTCAACTGCCTAAATAAGGGCAAGGAATATTCTAATTTTGACCTACGTAAAATTGATATAATTATATGTCACAATGTATCACAAAGTAAAAAATAAATATAGATGTAAAACAACTGCTTCTAAAACTCACTCTTTATTTAAGTTGTGAAATGTTGTAGGCCTAACCTCAAAACTCCTGATATACGATTTACACTCATTTACAGTAAACTATGAACACACTACACTTTTTAAATACACTATCAGTGTTAAATCAGAAACACAACATACTGTGTACATTCCTTAATGTGTAATACTTTAAATTGTGTATTTGTGTCAGTATTTAGCACTTACATACCTACATAGCCCTAATAAGACAATGACCTAATAACCTACCGCTATCGCATCAGCTGATAAACAATGTAAAGTTGACCCTACACTCTCGCTGACACTTTCGATATTTGTACCCTTTATTCGTAAGTTTTTATAACGGTTATTTTGTAAACTGATAGATTTTAAAACTTTACCTGCTGTTTAATTTTTAAGTGTGTTTGGTGTTATTATCGAATATGAGTTTCTGAAACCATTATAATTGTAACATGTAAGCTCCCGTCAAAAATCACAGGCAGATTAAATTACATGCACATCAGAAATACATAATTTATAAAAAAATACTATTTAAATGCAACCAACTTTATCTAGGAATACCTAACTATGCTGAGGGAATTTTTAACTGGTAAATGTGTATAGTTAAAGGATTATTTAGAAATGATTTTATAAAACTCTAGACCTGTTTGTTAAAATTATGTATTTATGTACAATTATCATACATACCAAAATAAAGATAAAAATATTATCTTTTCATTTCATATTGATATATCAAATGATTAAGAAGTTATTTATAAAGCCATTTACTGATTAATTGAATATATATACAGGGTGAGTTTTAAATGTCCCCCCCTAATTTTTTTTCCGCATTTCTTAAGATATCGACTCCCAAACACCGCCGAACATCATTGATTAGTTTATACTTTCTTTTGATGAGGTTCACATTTTTGGCCGCCATCTTGGATCCGCCATATTGGAATTAACTTTTATTTTTTAAATGTAAAGGTAAGGTTGTGACCCATCATTTCAAACTATTTTTTTTCCGTAGAACACGATGCCGCAATCGGTTTTTAATTATCTGCTTTCGTTCTCGAAATATTAACAATTTTGTAAAAAATTGAAATTTTCAAAAATCTCTTGTTTTATTCATTTTTTTTAAACATCGACCCTTTATCATCAGATATCACAGTTTGGTAGTAGCTTATAGATTTTTATTAAGTTATAAATGTTTACTGCCATCTTCAGTTTCGCAGAGAAAAGTTCTTAATACACTGAAATCAAACAAATTTACTGAAGATGGCAGTACAAATTTAATAAAAATCTATAAGCTACTGCTAAACTGTGATATCTGATGATAAAGGGTCGATATTTTTAAAAAAATTGAAAAAACAAGAAATTTTTGAAAATTTCAATGTTTTACAAAATTGTTAATATCTCGAGAACGAAAGCAGATAATTAAAAACCGATTGCGGCATCGTGTTCTACGGAAAAAAATAGTTTGAAATGATGGGTCACAACCTTACCTTAACATTTAAAAAATAAAAGTTCATTCCAATATGGCGGATCCAAGATGGCGGCCAAAAATGTGAACCTCATCAAAAGAAAGTATAAACTAATCAATGATGTTCGGCGGTGGTTGGGAGTCGATATCTTAAGAAATGCGGAAAAAATTAGGGGGCGGGGGACATTTAAAACTCACCCGGTATATGTTATAAGAAGATGTACGAATGTTTCCGAAGTTAAAAGAATGGATATTTTTTCTTTAAATTTGTATAATTAGTACATTGATGATAAAAGGTTGTATTAATATTCATTTGTTTTTTTCCATACACGGAGCATTGCGTGCTTCGCACGCCAACGCCCGTATTGGGAGTATTTTCAATATACAATGTATTGCATGCTTCGCACGCCAACGCCCGTATTGGGAGTATTTTCAATTCACAATGCATTACGTGCTTCGCACGCCAACCCCCGTATTGGGAGTATTTTCAATACACAATGCATTTCGTGCTTCGCACTCCAACCCCCGTGTATTGGGAGTATTTTCAATTCACAATGCATTACGTGCTTCGCACGCCAACCCCCGTATATTGGTAGTATTTTCAATACACAATGCATTGCGAGCTTCGCACGCCAACCCTGATATTGGGAGTGTTTTCAATACAAAGAGCGTTGCGTGCTTCCCATACGTATTTTCCCAATTTTAAGCCTATGTGCAATAGCGCGCTTAGGCAGAGTCGTTATTTTGCAAATCGCAGTACGTTATCGTATTAATTTTGTTTTCTGAAATTCTGAAAGCGATTCGGATATAATTGGAGTTTTACTGTACTTACTTAGTCTCCAAGTGTGGACGAAGCTTTACACATAGACTTCATTACAATAAAATTAATATTTTTACCTTTCTTGTGCCCGCCCAAACCTGAACAGTTTCGTGACACTCATTTCCAACACTCCTTACTAATCTAGAGAACTGGCTGAGCACATGTGTACACGCGCCTTTAAATGTCGTATTATTTTGATCATAATGACGGTATAATTCAAGAGTTGGTGTTTTTATTTCAAAGCAATAACTTGTGTTTCAATATTGATACTGGTTCAACTACCGTCGTACTGTCCCATGAGACAACACGCTCCAAGGGAAGCAGTAAAACATGCTATATACTCTACATCACCAAGTATTTAATGTTGCTTCCGACACGGAACTAAATGTTGAACACTGCCAACTTGTACAAGTTCAATGTAATCCAGATAGTTATATGTGACCTATATATTGGAAGCATGTTCGTTTGTTCGATTACAACAATGGACGTATGTACAAACAGGGTTTTATTGGTCGCTTCATTTGGAATAGTTGTTTAAAAATGCGGACCCTATTAAGTATGCTTTGATTGATTTAATTCATTGCGTTAAGTTTTAAACAAATTATAAATTAAATTAGTTTTTAAATTGTTCATTGTATAAATAAAAATAAAACTACTATAGTTAATTCGATTTATCTTATCTTATTAAACGAGCAATTCTTGTATATTTGTATATTTATATATTTATTTTGGGGATCTCGCTAACGGCTCTAACGATTTTGATGAAAATTTGCATATATTGGTTTTTTGACGTCAAGAATCGAATGCGCTAGGTCTTATGTCTGCAAAAATGCGAATACAATTTAAACTCTGAACTTCTTTTTTAAACCACCTTTCAAGTCACTTAGAAGGCGAATAGATGATAATTTATTTTCATATCACCTTTGAACTCACTAAGTATTTGATATAGATACATTCACATTATAGATACAATCCAGAAGTTAAAAATAATGAGCGATGCTCGGTCACCCAGTTACAAACGTGCCAAAGATTAGAGAAAGCCTTTAGCGAGTTTTCCAACTGCGAGCGAAGCGAAGCAGTCATCTGAGGCTTTGTTGGGACGCGAAACGTCCAGGGGCGGAGCCCCTAGTTATTACTTATTAGGTGATACTCCTGCGTGCTCCGCACGCAAACCCCGTAAAATAATTAAATAATTAATAACTTATAACGTATAATTTATACAGCAGTTATAATAAAGGTTAAAAGAACCGCCAAGGCATAGGTGTGCACTTAAACAAAAACCTAACCTAAAAGTTAGAAATACAAATAATTGTTTCAAAGTTTGAAACCAGCTGTTAATGGACATACTAGAGCAAACAGCTGTAGACAGCTGTAGGAAACTGTGCCATTCTAAACATGTTTTATTATTATTTTTGATGGGACTCCCATTGCCATAAAATAATTAGTATAGTTTGTGTTATTTTTATGTCCAATAAGCGAATTTCAATAGGAGAGATGAGCTATTGCAGTTATGGTAAGACCTAAGGTCGGGAGTACTAAATGAGCACCGATCATGGTCACCAGAACACGTTTTAGGTTGTCATTAAAATTGTTTTTACATTTGTATACATGTGTTCGCACTGTAAAAGCCGCATTTTACGTTCGATTTGGTACAGACGTTTGTTTTCTAAGTCAATCGGATGAGTTCGTTAGCTAAACAATCCACCAACCGGAAGCACGTTTTTTAACCGTAAGTACATTGTTTTGAGATTTTTCGTTCTAGGATGAAACTTTTTTAGGGTTATCTAATAAAATACATCTTGGAGATTATGCTGCACATTTTGGTTTTTACACGACCTTATAGCCCGTCTGGTCCCCCCAAATTTGATGAAAAAGTAAAATACCATAAAAGTACTGCGAGGCAGTTTTGATCCAAGGCCGATGAGCATACGCCCTGCGAGCGGTACGAAACATCTTGCATGTATGCAATATTATGCATGTAATAAGGTTTAAAAAACTAAAAATGCTATATCGAAAGGTGGTTTCATTTTAATTTTTTAAATTCATCTGCAGTCTGTACCTGTAACATTTGATTCTCTCGTTAATCATAACTAATATAGTTATCTTCTTTCACTAGTTACCATTTTTTAAATCTTTGCAACAAAAAAATTGTAATACAAATTTAAATTAACCCATTTTTACCACGTTTTAATAAACGGCACGTTCGGTATAAATATTGCAATAGAATTTAAACCAACTTCCCGATTAGCTAGACACTTCCAACTTTCCAGGAAAATAACAACTCAACTGATTGATATATTATTTGTAGGTAGGTATAGCAATGTTTTATATTCCAGATATGATTAGGTGAAGGGAAACTGAAATAGACCAGAAATCCCCCGCATGTCTTTGTTATAAACTCGTCAAGATATCGCATGCGGCCAGTAAGCAGTATAGAGAATAGCTTTCGTTGAGACAACAGTTCATATCATTTGCAGTGCAATACAATTAATTTTTAGTGCCTTAAAGCAACAAAGTCAATTAAGTATCAGTTGTCTTTACATGCGCGCCTTATTTTCGTTTTAAATCTAACACAAATTTTATAGCTACTAAAATTCCCAATCATAAATTTTCAGAACAATCTGTATGGGCTTAGAAGTCTGTGAGAAAATGTTGTACTTTTTAGTCTGTTTAAAAACCGCAGTATATTACGAATTTGATTTTACTATTATTTATAGATTTAAAAATTTTTGATAAAATAGCGTAACTATTTACAATGCAAATTTAACAACAGATTTACACGTAAATGATTCGGCTGTTTCAACAACATACATCCGATGAGAGTATAAGTCTTAGTTTACACTTTTTAAACGGAAGTAAAACGAACTTTAATTAAGATTCATTAAAATTATGGAATTTTAAAACGATCAAGGACATAAAATTATTTAGGACATTATTTATTCTTGGTAAACACATTTTATGTGCATACACTAAATAGTTAGTTTCTCATAAATTAGGTAAAAACGAAATACTGCAGAATCTTTCGCAACATCAACATTAATTTGAAGAACGCAATAACCATCTACAAGAACGAGTATGTTTCATCTTAAATTCATGCACTAGTTGGACACGTGAGCCGAGACATGTCGCCCTTCTCCGCCCCCCCCCCCCTTGCAATAAAGTGCATCTGCAAACGTTTAAGTGCGCAACCTTGTAGCCGAAGTTTGACGAAAACGCCCGAAGTCTTTTAGTTGACGCATCCGAACAAATTCTCCCGCTAGTACATCGGCGTTCCCTGTACTGTCGTGTGTCGCTGTAGGTACGTCACGAGGACGTATATACACGTTGTTTACGAAAACAACCCGAATAAAGAATATATGGGTTAATATACCCAAACTAATCCGTAGCATAAATCTTGTTATAAAATGTAAACAATAATTAATGAATCTGTGAAAATGAAAAATTGTGAGTTGTGTTTGTAGAACATAGTTCAAAAGAAATGGATTATTTAAAGAGATTTATATTTCTCTTACCGGCATTTGATCTTTGGATTACAGGTAAAAGTTTATTTGTTTGTTTACAAATTATTTTCAACTAACCATAGAATAACTTTATTAAACTACACGAAAGTTTATCATACATAAAAATACTTAAAAGGATATACATTCGACTTATAACTACTATCTAAATGCAAAAACTGTTATATACTACGAATTTCAGTTTAAATTACAATAAATGGGCAGCAATTTTCTCATGTTTTAAAATTAGATGGATTTAATCATACGCTGAAACCTAGTTCTGGTCGATTACTCAATGAAATGCAAAATATTAAAAATCATAAAATTTAAATAAAACAGCTGGTTAACTATTTAAAAACATAAGATACATACATGGTACAGGTTATTTTGTTGGCGATGCTTTTACCTATACATATACATAAAATTGAAGTGTCTGTCAGTGACTTACAAATATAAGTTTTTTTCTAAGTTCATGAGGTTACTCACACGTTACAAAAAACCTAAACACACATTTATAAATTGTTTTTCCGTCTGTCTATTTGTTTGAGCGGGCGGGCTGAACCAATTTTGACGAAACTCTCATTAACATTTAGAGGACTTTTCAAAAAATGTTTTAGGCTACACTTTATTCCGAAAATATCTGAAATTCCTATTACAAATTAAAAAAAAAAAATAGAAAAAAATAGGGACTTTGTGGACAAATGTTGGGGATATTGAGTGTATATTTTGGTCTATGTCTTACATTATGTACAGGTCACAGCTACCCCAACCATCAAACTTAGGTCTAAGAACCTCTGTCCTAATCAATAATGAATTTCGTAAAAATGCCTATTAAAAAATCTAAAAATATACAGTATAACAAAACTTATTTTAATATTGTTGGTTGTTTAAACATAAATACATCTTTAATAATGTTATTCTGGGAGGGTTAGTTAAATAAAATGCATAAATATTCATATAATATAATATTCACATATTTATTATTATTGAAAGTAGAAAATATAAAATATAAACACTTTCGAAAACACATAAATAATACAAGATTTTAAATCAAGCAATTTGTTTCTATTAAATGTTATGAAATGTTTACCATAAAACGATTTCAAAGTAACATTTATGAACTGGTTAATGTAAAAAAATGTAGTTCTTTAATAGTTAATACTAATTGTACCCGTTTAACTGGTAAGTTTTTAAAAACAATGTAATTAATTTGTTTTCTTGCTCATTCGCTTCACGTAGAAAACGTAAACAAAGAAGATAAATTAGTGTATAAGACAAAACAATATTACTTTTAAGTTAACATATTTAGTACGGATATAACATGTAATGTTTGTGCAAAAAAAAATGTATAGTGCGATAAGAAAAATGTATTATATGTGTGGTATGCGTTAATGAGTTCTCGCCCAAATCTGTTATAATAATACAAAACCATATTGTAAGAGTACTTTCGGGAAAATCTCGATTTAAACACAACTTTCCTCATTCACAAATTGAAAACCCTAAGAGAAATTTAGATTTTAAAAATCTTAAAACTATTTTGAACGAAAAGTGATTATATTCAGGACAAAAGTCGCAGTAGGTGCTCTCTGAGAAACAGTGATCTAATGATAGTTCCAAAACCGAAACGTACGTTTCTATACAAGTTAGAGAGGGTTTATTGGCAGGGTTTATAAGCGATGGGAGAGGATTTCTTTTTTATGAAGATATTGACTCTTTCAACCAGAATATTTAGTGACGGTCGATTGCTCTAACACATAGTTGGTTTTAATGTTTTTCAGACTTGTTTTACGCTGAATACTGTATTAATATGTTGAATTAATATGTGTGATTAGCTAGAAAGTACGTTTTATTGTGTTTTTCGAAGTAGATCATTTTTTTATCAAACTATGTTGTTAATAGGTTACTTCAAACTCGTCTTTTTAATTTTCTATACGATTTTTAAAGTTATTAGAAAACTTAGTTATTTTAGACTAACATTAAATTTCATTTTCACTTCTCCAACAGTAAAACGTGTGGTCTGTTAAGGGGATCCGCCACTACTCAATGTTTCATTTTTATTTTATTTTTGTTTTTAATGATTTTTTAATCATTATGTCTTTAGGTTATATGACCAATTGGAAGAATTATAGCCAAAAATGTATAATTCAATTATAATGCATAGTATTTTTTAAGTTTTTATATTTTTTAAAACCTTTTTGTTTACTTATTATTTTGTTTGAATAACTTTTTCATTTATCAAAGGATTTTTAAAAACTAAATGTCTATGATATCCAAAATTATAAAGAATCTTGTTGTGCATGAAATGTAAGGTAGCTTGGATAACAATAAACAGGTAGGAGTATTTTTAGCAAAGTAAGAAACAAATAAAACAAATGTGTGCTATTCTTATATAAGTCATTGAATATTTTGAGAAGATGTGCTCGTATTGTGTTGTCTATACACAAAATCTTTTAGACTACTATGAACGTGAACTGGTAAAAAAATCATAGGTCTAGGTGCAATACTTACATATTTATTCAAATTTGTCTAATGTGACTATACAAAAAAATCAATTCCGAGAAAAGAACGCCTAAAGTTTGTAACAGCTGATTGAAGCTAACCAAAGCCGAACCGCTGACTTACGTGCAATAATATAAATACTATATAAAAGAAATGTATAAGTTACGATTGCCATAATTGAGTATTCTTATAACTTATAACTAGCTGATCCGATGGAATATTTCACAAATTAGGATTACTTACCTGATTTAATACGTTGATATAGTTCAGTTAATTTCGTTTAACTATTTACGTTGGTTTATAAATAACAGTTTATAACACTTGCAAATTGAATGTAAACAATCAAACTAACAGCTGTCATGTCAGCTAAACAGATTGTTAATACATGGCACCATATGAATTAGGAACCAAATGAAGTATAATATAAAAGTTTTTTAATACATTTTTTTAACTAAAACTATAATTTTAAGGTGTTTGTCTATTTTTTTGTCAATAGCCGGGAACATAAGCTTTAAAATAATGCTTGAGTAATTCATTTTAATGAAGAATTAATTCCGATATCGCTTTGCGACAAAAAAATACATTTGAGAAATAATATATAATTATTACATATTTCACATCATTTTCTCATTTTACATATCAATATTTCTAACAATAGCTGATCAATACTATAACAGTCTCGAAATCATTGAATACATTGTTTTACACTTTTATCATAAAAACCATGAAAATATTGTCAGAGGGACCACGCAATTTTATACACATAAAATGAAAGGTACGATTATAAAATACCATCTTTGGAAACTGTCAAAAAATTAAAAAATTGGCCAAAAGATAAGGCTACATAAGCTGCGTTACTTTACTACGTATCAATTTTTTTTATTCCGCAACTGCTTGTTTATTAGAACTTAGTTTTGTTATTGGGAATATAAAAGATTTATTAAAGTTTTTAATTTAGTTTCTACATAAATAATTTATATTATTTAATCACATATATTATTTCTCAAGGCCATTTTTTTGTCGGTACGCCATAACATCCTTAATACACCATCAAATTACATGAATGAGGCATCATTTTAAAGCTTTCCTTAACCGCTACACCGGAAAAATATACAAAATACAATTAAAAAACACAAAAAAAAGAAATAAAGAATCCAAAAGTAACAGTTATGTAAGATCAAGTAAGTTGTAGGGATATTTTCCTGGCGTTGGCAACACTGATGACACAATTTAAACACGTCATCTATTCTTTACTTCAACCCTCACCTATGCCCATGACGCACTAAATACGCACTATACGATACTAAATATACGGTGTGTACTTTAATTAAGTGGGATTTAAGTAAGTTAGAATGCGAATGCTTCGCACGGGTCAGCTAGTACAAAAAAATTTTTAAAATTGCGAATACATTTTACTTAAATCATTTATGGGAGAGCTCTTTAAAGTTACCAATTCAGTTTTACTATTATTTAAAGTGTAAATAATTAGTATTACTAATGATTATTGTTAATGGTTTAGACGAAGTAATTTTCTAAATTTAATTTCTGAATCTAAAATTCTATGTTATTGTACATCATAGCTATTGTCTACAAGCTGATACCTGTGGCTTCGCTTGTATATGCGATTAAATAAATAAAAAAACGGCACCAGGAACTGGCACATACTTTCTTACATATTTAAATTATTAAACAGATTCACTGTGACTTCATAATAATTGTAGGAAGGCTAGGAGAGGTGATTTTAAAGTAGGAGATTAACTAATACATATTATTATTATTAGCTAGAGATAAAACTATTCGATCGATTTCGAACAAATTTTCACCAAACACGTCAATTAGGCCTGTATAGATGCACGAAAAAAGGGTTTGACAAATTTTGTAAAAGAACTCACTTTTTGGTCAAAAAACCTCCAAAAATAAGTTGTTATTATTATTAGCTAACCGAGAGTTTTTAGAAAGATGCGGTTTTTCGCATATGGTAGGGTACATAAAGGGCTACAAATAAGCCAAATTTTATTAAAATCTTTAGAGCCGTTTTTGTTATTAAAAAAATAATAACAGATTTTTTTGGGGATTTTTTTTGCCAAAAAGGGGGTTGTTTTTCAACATTTTTCAAAACATTTTTTCGTGTATCCATACAGGCCTAATTGACATGTTTGGTGCAAATTTGTTCGAAATAGATCGAACAGTTTTCACTCTAGCTTTGTATACATACACACAGACATATACAGACAGACATACAGACAGACATACAGACAGACATACAGACAGACATACAGACAGACATACAGACATACAGGCAGACATACAGACAGACATTTTGTAAAAAACACTTTTTTGAACTCAGGGGTCCCAAAACGGATATTTCCACAAAAATCTCAACATCGATTTTTTTGCGATAACTATACATTCTCTATACTATAGTATAGTGAGAAAGTAAAAGGACTATCGGATAAATATTTTGCCTTACCCCCATTATAAACGATTAAAAAACGATTTTAGATCCGATTTCCACAGTGAGATTCCCAAGTCGATCTACTTATCCCTATTTTTGCTATGTGTTTGTCTTATTAAATTATTATCTTATTAACTTATTCTTACAGATTTTTGATTTTTTAAATTTTGTTTATTTATGTTGACTATTATTGTAAATTTTTCTTGTTGTTGTTTAGTTGTATTTTGTGAGTACTGACCAAATGTGTTGTTTTATACTTCTTTATACTTGACTTATGACTTGTTTTATACAAATATTTTTGTAAACAAAACCGATAATAAATAAATACCCCTCAAAACCCGATTTGTAATTTTTATGATCGTTCGGGAGTTATGAGTAAGAAACTGGTGGAAACGGGATTTTTAGCGTTTATTGGTGCATAGCTAATAATTTACGTAGGCCTAAAAACTATACATAGATTGATTTGGGCAAAACACACTGTGCTTTTGTAGGCCATGGAACTAGGATCTAAAATAGATGTTTTAAAAAAATTATACAACGAAAAGAAAAATTTACAATAATAGTCAACATAAATACTGCACACAAAATAAAAAATAAATAAAAAATCTGTAATAAGTGAATAAAACAAATACATAGCAAATCAAAGGGTTACATATGGATCGATTTGGGCGAAACTCACTGTGGAAGTCGGACCTAAAACCGTTTTTTAATTGTGTGTAATTAAGGTACAATATTTATCCGGTAGTCATTTTATTTATTTAATCACAACTGTGAGCGAAGCCACAGGTATCAGCTAGTGATATCTCTAGTACATTTTGTCTGCCTTCATTCTATCATGTTATAAAAGCATTATAAATTACTACCGCACACCAACAGTCATTCTACATCAAATAAAGTTTATACTACAGCGTACAAGTTCTAAAACTATTTCCCCTTCCTGATGTACGTCGAAGGAAATATAATAGATAAGGGAAGTTCCATGAGGATATAATCCATAGGGGCAAAGCATCAAGCATGTCGATACAATGACAGATGAGTTGGGAAGGTTGGCTGCCATGGCGCTGTGCCAGGACAAGATAAGAAAACAGGACGCTTGAATAAAACGAAAAACACAATGAAATCCAGCTAAAGACTCTGAAGAGCATGTTTCCCCCAGTTATAATCCTTCGTGTTGTAAAACTCTTCCTGACAATGTATTTAACCAAAGTCGAGAGTACTGTGGTCTGTGATATCTAATGGGCTTTGGGGATCATTAAAATTTGAAGGATGTTTAAAACTGAAAACTTGTATTTCTTTTATTTTTTTTTAATGTATTTCACTAAATTAATGATTAGATTTTTGAAAATCCTGACGAAAGATAAAGATGTGTTTAAATATCCGATTTAGCATTAAATACATTTAGGATGTATTTATTTGGTGTAATTATTTTCTATAAAATATAACCAGATGTATAAGGATAGTGAATCGGGAAATACCTAAATTAAACACATATATTTTTGTTATTAAATATAATTTAAAATAGGAGAAGAATTTATGTATAGCATCAACTCTTATAAAAGCGACAGTATCTACATATAATATAACCGCTGATTTCACCCGTCATCTGTAATACTAAAACAAAACCCAGCGTAGATTATACTTTAGGGTTATGTTTATAAATTCAATCATTATAGAACTAATGTCCTACGCTATAGTACGTTTTAAGATTTGCTTTGAGGTTATAAATCTATATATATATATAAGCCAAAACCCACTGACTCACTGACTCACTGACTCACTCATCACGATTTCTTAAAAACACCGAACGGATTGGAATGAAATTTGGTATGTAGCTTCCTCTAGGGCCATAGGTGCTCACTAAGAAAGGGTTTGAAAAAATTCGAAATTTTAGGGGGTTTGGGGATGAAAGCTACTAAATCGTGATTTCTTCAAAACTATCGAATGGATTGGAATGAAATTTGATATGTAGCTTCCTCTAGGGCCATAGGTGCTCACTAAGAAAGGGTATGAAAAATTTCGAAATTTTAGGAGGGGTTTGGGGGATCAAAGTTACTAAAATCATAATTTCAGATCTTTTATTATTATGACAATAGTGCTTTTATTATTTAAGACCTATACATATAAAAGCCAAATACCACTCACTGACTGAACACTTAAAAAGAGTACAATTACGTTAAAAATACTGAAAATACCAACCATCACGGGCAACGCCATACGGGTCAGCTAGTTGTATATAAATACAACCTTTTATCGTCAATATATTCGTTTATACAAATTTTAAGAAGAAATACATTTTCGTTTAACTTCGGAAACATTCGTGCATCTTTGTATAACATTTAAACATATTTCATTATAAATTTATTAACTGCAATATTAATAACTTATAAATTATTTATTTGATCTATCAGTATGAAATAAAAACAATTAAAAAATAATACTTATGTCTTTCTTTAGATATATAATAATATTGGCCTACAGTTTTATAATCTTTTTAATTGTACACATTTATCGAGTTAAAAAATCCTCGACAGCACAGTTAAGTAGGCCTACAAAAAGTCTTTTGTTTTTTAAATGATAGATTTCTGATGTGTACCTAAATAATCTGCTTGGGATTTTTCACAGGGGCTTACAAGTAAATAAATATAATATAACATCTTCAATGTTTAAACCAAGCATAGATTACTATTGAGGGATAGCTAAAACCTCCTCCTAAAAAAAATTTATAAATTATTTTTTATTAAACTCAAAATTTACAAGAAACTGGATCGTTATTAAAATAGGTTTTAAAATATAGACAGTTTTACAGGCATGTGCGTTAAAATTTTCTTAAGCTCCTGCAACAAACGAATTTGCAACCCCCACCCTTAATGCGGGTTACCGCAGTCTATTAGCCGGGTCGTGTCAGCTTTTCAAATTATATTTTGACACTTACTTTAATAGACTGATCCTATTCGGAGTTCTGTTCTTTTGTTTCAACAAGAACTGCATTTCAACTAATTCAACGGGATTCAGAAAAAATATTGTATTTGATTGTTCTGTTTAGAATAAAAACAAATCATAAAAGTAATTCGACCACGCAGCTGAACCGCTGACTTGAGCTGAGCGGATTTCCAAAATTAAGTTTATATGTTTTAGGGTTTCAACCAACTATTTGGGAAATTGATCTGAATAGCTGCCTACGTGTAAAAAATGTGTAAAAAATATATTAGTAGAATGTCTTTACACCTGAGTCTCCAACTCACGCGATCCTACGTTCCACTCGCAGCGGAAAAACTCGCTTTGCGGTCTCGGATTATGGACTGCTTTGCTGTGGTTTGCTCGCTGCGTACACACACGGTCATCTGCCCGGATCCCACGGTAAAATCCTCCACGGTGGATTTGAACAGGTAAATTTATAGAATTTTACGTTTATTGATTTTGGGGGAACTAAGCGAGCTATAAGGTCGTGTAAAAAAACAAAATGTGAAGTGCAATATCCTACATTAATTAAAACCCCAAAAAGTTTAATTTTGCTACGTAAAATCTAAACAATTAGTTACTTTCTGTCAAAAAACATGCCAGGTTGTCCAAACCAATGTGTTTACCAAATTTGGACTAAAAGGGTCTTAAAATGTTGCACATTTATATATAACATTTTTAATAACACTCCAAATCGTTTTCTGGGGACCATAATCAGTGCTCATTGACTACTCCCGACCTTAGGTCTCACCATAAGAGTCACTGCAATAGCTCATCTTTCCTATGAAAATTCGATTATAATTTTAAAGCAATAAGCTAAAACTAGCCCAATTGAGGTCGAAATAGTAGTGTATGGTCACTAATGACGTCACAACTTTTGATCGAATGGACTTTATCGAATGTGGATGTCTCCTTTATGAAATACGCCACCTTTATGCGTTCATCAATTCTCAGTTGATGCCGAAACAGAAAGACAGGCATGATATTATTAAGCATAGAATATAAAAAGAAATGATTTCTAAATTATCTGAAACTTCTAATTCAAATCCAACATTTTACTTTGAAATCGAACCATGTTTTGCGAAAAATGGAAATTCTGTGTAAAATATAATGATGATTCTGTGTGTTACTAAATATTTTAAACAATTTTCAATTGGATTAAAGCAATTTACATACAAGAAAGTAAAGTTTAGGAGAAACGGAATCTGATTCAATATTGAAAAAGCAGGCTTCTACAGATTGGTGGAATATAAAGTTGACTTTCAAATTATCCTTAACACGTTCACTGCTAAGGACGCGCATGTGAGCTTGACACTGAACACTCTGAGAAGCGGCCGACGCACAGTGCATTGCACGCCAACCACCGTATTTTGAGTTTTTTCATGACACAATGCATCGCGTGCTTCGCACGCAAACCTCCGTGATGGAAGAATTTTCAATACACAGAACATTGCATGCTTCGGACGCCAAGTTAAAGCCTATGAGCTATGGACGTAAATCTGCATTCGCTTTAAAATATTAGTAATTTGTTGTTTCAACCATTAAATGCAAATTTTTTTATAGCCTATGTTACTCAGGACAAGTGTAGCTTTTTATTAGTAAAAATATTTTTTCGATCTGT
>JAGFPH010009080.1:17790-41250 GCA_018207615.1 Philaenus spumarius
TTTTATTTTGTTAACCTAACCTAAAAAATCGGACGGTTGTGAATAATAAACTGTTTTAAATTTGCTAAGTTGGTTGCTATGGTAATGAATGTAAAAAAAAACATGTGTTGCTAAGATTTTGATCCGAATTTTTTTTCGTATTTGTACTTTAAGTGGTTTTCGCTCCACGTTGATTCTGTCAGTCGAGACAAAGCCGCTTACAGTACATATTATAACAGTTAAGACTTACCAAATGTCCCGGATCGTTGCTCAAACACCTGCAGCAGGCGCAGTAGTGTAATCCCCAAAACTTGATCTGCTCCTGACAACGGGATACGAAACGACGGATGAACATCTCGTCCCACTGCACTGTCACTATCGCACTGTACACTAGACGAGCACTAGGCTAACGTAACCATTGCATTACATAGCCATAACACAGTAACGTCCTACTTTGCTGATGAAACCTTTCAACTACCACTGAACTAACGTTAACTCATCATAGTCTTGCTGTTTTGTGATGCAGCCTAACTACGCTTCACTCGATTATAAACCTATGTATTAAAGTAAACGTTAGATAATACCAGCCGTTCCGAAGGAGGCAATACTAATTTGGGGAAACGATTGCGTGCTTCGGGGGGTCAGGGACGTTGCTACAACAAATTATTGGGTGGGGGGGGGCAAAATCTAAAATATCCCATCAATTTTACCATATTTCCCAACTTCTGACGCGAATTGAGCGAATTTTCTAAATTAAGTTCATATGTTTTAGGCCTTCAAATGACTATTTTTCAAATTGGTCTGCTCACGAAGGCGTTGAATAGCAGCCCATGTGTACGAAATATATTAGCAGAATTTGTTTCCAGCAGCCTCCAGCCCCGGGCTCTCGTGTATTCGTTCCGCTCGAAGCGGAAAAAACCAGTTTGAACCTCGACCTTGTAGCCTAGAAATTTGAACTGCTTCGCCTCGCTCGCAGCTGAAAACTCGCATCCCGGCCTTCGGCCTCTAAACAAAAATGCCCCAAGGTAAAATCCCCTCGTGTATTTGAACCGAGTACTGATTGTATTTTACGTTCTGATCGATTTTGGGGGAACCAGATAGGTACAAGGTCGTGTCAAAAAAATGAGCGGAATAATCTCCTACATTTATTTCTTTAGATACAAACCAAAAAGTTTCATCTTACGAAAAATCTTACAATTTTTACTTCCGGTTGTTGGATTTGTTTGGCTAACGAACTCGTCCGAGCAACTTACAAAACCAATGTGTGTACCAAATGTGGACCGAATCGGACGTAAAATGCGGCAGTTATAGTGCGAATACACATATTTATATAAATTTGAATATCACCCCAAAACGTGTTCTGGGGACCATGATCGGAGCGCATTTACTATTCCCGACCTTAGGTTCGTGTTATACGAGCGCTGATAGCTCCGCGTTTTCAACGTCGCTTTAACGTCGGTTTATTGGGTAAAGGGGACTACCGTGGGCCATGTTATGCCGAGCGCTATCAACGCACGAATACGCGTTAACCGGGCGTTGAGCGTTACCAACGCCGAACCAAGTTATACGGAACGCTGTCAACGCGTACTACCAGCGCAGCTTGCCAGACAGGCCACACCAGTCAGAAATATCGGCTTTGTTCTGGTTCTAATGGTTATTGTATATTTCAAAGTGATTATTGTGTACTTCAAAGTAACAACATGTTCAACACGGAAACATTAATTAACGCTATCGAACAGCAGCCACCTTTATGTGACGTTAATTCAAAGGATTATAGCAATAAACAATTGAAACATTAAGTGAAACCGTCCTGTTGATACACGATTTGAAAGCACTGGGTGTGTACCTCACCGTCTAGCCTTCCTCCTACACAATTCCTTATATGTTTCTATTATTTGTAGTACACCTAGACAGCCTAACTGAATGTTGTACATCTGGAAGTAAGTGGCGCGACGTTGACAATGCCTCAAAATGGCGATGTATAAAGGACCATTCTATACGGTCGGCAAATGCGGCGCGCTAATGCCGCTAACGCCCAGTATTGAAAACCGACGACGCAAAAGTCGTCGCGCTATCCGACTTTCTTTACGAACGCTAATGTCGCCGCGTTAACCAAGGTCACACCAGCTTTTAGTTGCGATGCCAACATGGAAGCTGTGTGCATCGGGTGTGTAGGGTTTCAGTTCCTTCTCGAGGTATATTTGGATGGAACTAAGCGAGAAGAGAAGCAACAGGTTGTCTACTGGTGCATTTCACGTGATGTATGAAAACCACAGACAATATCAAGATAAGTTCTTCCAATACTACAGGATGTCTGTTACCTCGTTTGACGAGCTTTTACATCTGATCGGAGGGTGGTGTTATTTTGAAGAAATATCCATCCAGCTGAGAGGCTTGCTATTACCCTCGGGTAAGTAAATGTTAGTGTAAAAAGAAGGTGGTTTAAGCCTACCTACAACAAAAAGTAGTGCACTTGTTCGCCTTTACCACGAATTAATTTTTTCCCCAAATTTGTCCACAAACAATAATAATTAATGTGATTTAGACGTGTTTAGAAACATGAGAAACAAAAGAAAAAAAGTAAGTCTGGAAATTAAAAAAAAATCTCGGTAACGCTACGTTAAGTTATTGCAGTTCAAACAATAAACATACCAGACTGTAAACACTGTGCTTTCACTTGCTTATTAGAATAGTCTTTAGACTTTACATCATAAATTGGCGGGTGCTTCTTAACTTCAATTATAAACTTTTCAGTATCGAACATTGTGAAAAGCCACTCCTTCACAAGACAGATTGAGGACAGCGAAATCAACAACCTCCCTTCCCGCGACGCTGAGACGGCAATAGCGTTCGTATAGAAGAAACCTCGCGGAAATGCCGTCGCGAAATTGAATTCGTTGCAGGACAGGTCACGTTACCCGCGTCAACGCGGAGTGAGCAGGGCTTCCGCGAGCGGTAAGTGCGCCCGTATAGAAGCTACACATAAACTCCACTGACCTGCCAAACGACATATAGCGCGACGCATTTGCCGTCCGTATAGAATGGCCCTGACACGGGACCCGCGTTAAGGACGCGTTGCCAACGCCGCGCTTTCATCGTCCCGTATAACTTGAGAATTTAACGCCCAGTTTTCATGTTATCAACGCGAAGCTATCAGCGCTCGCATAACATGGCCCTTAGGTCTCACTATAAGCACTGCAATAGCTCATCTTTCTTATGGATATTCGCTAATAATATTATTTATTTTCACCCTAAACTGGAAACGAACCACGCTTTTAAATCGTTTTGATTTACCGAAAACAAAAACAAAAATTTGTTTTAACAAAACCCGTTATGCCAACTTAAACAGATAAACCGATCACAATACAAACTTAACTATGGACTCTTCATCCGTCACGTATCTTCTTATCGTATGTGTAAATCTTATATAAATCTGACAACACTGTTAACTGATAACAGTGCACGAGTGGAAGGGGCAACAGCTGACCATGAACGCTCAAGTGTCATTGATGTACAGTTTAATTATATTGTTACAGCTGCTACTGATAGCAAAAACGTAATATACGTAATTACCAAGTATGAATCATTACTGATTGGAGTAAATAAAAACTACTTCGTGGTAAAAAAAAAGTTCCCGTCAATTCGTCAATCATATCAGATTTAGACATAAGACGTTAACTATAACTCTAATTAATATACTGTATATATATATATATTAAACTAGAGGGCTCTACCGCTTCTCGTTTCGCTAACCAACCCCTGCGGCGAAGTAAATGCAAACAGATTATTGTATACTATGAAATTTGCACGGGAATTACGATTGATTAGGACAGAGATTTTTGTATTTCTATATAAAAGAGAGGCACTTTTCAAGTTATAAAATACGACTAAAATGTGATTCGGTAAAGCAGCAATTCAAATTGTTCAAATAGACCTAGTAAAGAATATAGTTAGCGTAATATTTTAATAGTGACAGGTGTTACGATTATGATAATATATAGTAAGCATTTTTCTTTGCTAGTGTTTGCTACTACAAAACCTTAAAAAACTGTTGTTTGTGAAGAATAATAATTAACCAATTCTAAATTTCAAGGGCTTAAAGGTAAAACCACTCTAGTCACATTTTGCTAACTTTTCAGGGAGAGCAAAAACATACTTATAAACTTCCTCGAAAATTGTTATTGTAATTTATAGCCCAAGTAAAATTGTGACAAGTAGTGTAATTTATAATAGGCCTATCTTTATTTTACAAAGTGAAACAATTTTTAATATCTATCTATCTATAGCTTCATTCCACTCGCAGCGGAAACCCGGCCGTTGGGTCTAGGGATCAGAAGATGCCCTCACGTGGATTTGAACCGGGTACTTTAATGGTATTTTAAGTATTGGTCGATTTTGAGGGAACCAATCAAGCTAAAAAAGTCGTAGAAAACAAAATGTGCAAAATAGTATCTTACATTTATTTTTCAGACAAAACCCTAAAAAAGTTTCATTCTTGTAACTTGTATAACTTAACTATTATCCTTCATCCGAGTGTTTTGACTGCGAGACCATCCGATAGGGAATCAAAAGGGCTAAAAAAAGGTGTCTTCACATTTTTTGTTAAAATGTACGGGTTTTGAGTAATTTAAGTATGAATTTTCAAATAGGCGCCATTTTGAAACGCATGATTTTATTTCATCGCTTATTTTTCTTCAGATATTTCATTGTTAGGTTAAACTTCATGCCAAGTTTGAACTCAATCAGTTAAACATTTCTCTAGATACTAATTATTTTTTACAAAAACAAGATGGCGGATATCTGGAAAACGAAGCGCTTTCGGGCCTATGTTTATATGAACTTTTTTCTTATTTTTAGCTTCCGAGAGATTGCCGCATAGTTCTGAAACACCCAGTATATACAAATTTTAATGACATCCCAAAACGTGTACTGGGGACCATGATCGGTGTTCATTTACTACTCCCTACCTTAGGTCTTACCATAAGGGTCACTGGATCACTACAATAGTTCATGTTTTCTATGGAAATTCGCTAAAAATACCGGACTTGGGTTCTTTTACCACTAGTAAAGATTTGTTTAAATGAGATGAGATGTTATACTATGGAGGGATTACTTAACACAAGTTTCAAAGTAAACTTTATTTTAGATATTTACGTTACAAGTGAAGAAACTGCTTCTTTACATCATTCGAAGGAGTGTTTGTACGTCGAGGCAAAGCCGAGTTGCCTGAGTGATGTAAAGAAGCAGTTATCACGTATACAATTTTACCTAACACCAATTGTAGAATATATAAAGAACAAATTTACTTTTATTAAGTAGAATTAATTTAGAAGTATACGTTAGTCTGTGAATCAGTGTTAGTTAAACAATAAAATGTTGTTTAGTAGTAATTAAGTTAATCTGTTATAACAAACAATCAGATGATCTAAACAGCTGTTTGAAGCGTGATGTAATCGTATGGACTCCTTAAATCACTAGAGGTGTAAAGTAGATCAGTAAATTACTCCTAGGATAGGACAGGTTTAACACATGGTAATAGGTAAAATTACAAAATAGTAATTCATGGCAGGATTTAAATTTAAATGTTGAAAAAGTCCATTTTGTTAATCATTGGGGTTTTTAAAATCTTGCTCAAAATACTCATCGAGCGTTTGTGCTGGTGTTTTGTCAATAGTCTCTTTTCGTTTAGGTGACATCTTCAAACGTTGGATCCAAGTATGATGCTCTTTAGGAAACACATTTGATTTGCACAATTTTAGCAAATCTTTCTTCCTTGCGTCTGAGATAGGAGTTGCGTAGAGTACAGATTTTTGGGAACACACTGCTTTTTAGGTCTTCCTGATTCATTTTGCACTACATTTAATTCCGTACAGCCTCTTTTACAATCATAACTAAATAGGACAGTTTCAAGCTTTGCTTTCTCATACCGTAAACGTCTAACTTTAAACCAGTTTACAGTTGAGTCAGTGGTCCTATTTTCAATGAAGTACGATCACAGAGCTTTCAAAACTAAAAATTCGTCAAACTTAAGCTCTTTTATCAAATATCCATTTTTGGCTGGATTCTTCTTTTGGTCGTTTTCCTGTCAGACCTTGTCATACCAAAATCAGTCAACCAATCTCTCATGCGCATGATGGAAACATTTTGTTGTGCATGCTCTATTGCACTGCGCATGGAGTCAGCCTCCATCTTGGTGTGGCCTGTTTCCACGAACTTGTGTTCAATATCATCAAAATGAAAAGTTTGAGCGACATGTAAAAATAGTGCTGCTATAAACTGATTACTGTTTTGGCCTCCACATGTATCTGAAAACAAGGAAATTTCCTTTACATATGTAGGTAACGTTTTCATCCAAAACTTTCCGTTGATTTCAGTTCAGCAAAAACAATAGGCTTTGTTTGGCGGTGCGGACTCATACATTGTGAAGTTGTATACACAGAGTTTACGACTATAGTAGACTGGGCCAGCATTGGAAACAGGAATCTGTAGAACTTTTTGTAAAACTTGCTGACACGAAACTTGGATCATTAGTTGCTTTTTTTTGTCTTCTTCTTTACTTTCGTTCTATGCTATTTTCCTGGCTACGTGTACATCGTAAGAAGCTTGAAGCACCCTATTATCTTCATCATTAGCACTTCCATAGTTCTTGCATATTAAGCACCTGTCTTTGGAACAATGAAATTAACTCAGATTGTAGTTAGTGCAAAACATATTATTTTGACATATTTTCTTCACCTTCTTACATTTTACAGAAAAGTTCATTCATTTTACTGATAGTCAGCGTTGGATCAAGGTACCTTTTACTGTTGTCTTTGCGGCAGTAGTGGCTATCCTCGAAAGATTCAATATCAGCTTTGTTTTTATTTATCCAATCTTCAGACGTCTTGTTATGAGATTCTTGAAGCACCCTCTTGTCTGATCTTAAAAACTGGTCGGTTGATCCAGACTTGAAAGAAAACGCTGTTTTAATTGGTGAATTACAAATGTTTTAGTCTTTAAAAAAAACTTTGCATAATTTTCTTATCTTTGGCAAAGTAACAACAATATACCTGAACATCTATTCAGGTTTTGTTTGAATCATCATCATTTTTCTTACAATATCAGTTTGGTGACGATGGACAAAATGATTTTTTTTTTTTGCTGCACAAATGTGTTTGCGAACATCCTCGCAGAAATTGTTTGCACATCTAAGAAAAAAACATCTTGAACAGTCGACTCGCTTAGGGACTTAAGCTGGCGTCGTTTTCCCCTTTTTGGAATTGTATGGTAGGCCCAATGTATTGTTGGAATTGTATGGTTGTTTCTTAGACTTATTAACATTGAATTTCCACTCTTCAGGTTGAGGCTCTTTCCATTTTGATGGGTTTTTTTATGTTTCAGTCGCAAGAATATCAGTATTAGTAGTGATATTTGTTTCAGGGTTGTCAATTTGAGCTTCATTTAAATCAAATTATGGTATATACAGGAAGTACTTTTTATAGCAGTTGTATTTCTAAGTTGGACAGGCCTATTAACATTATTGCCGGTAATCACAGGCCTGGGCATATTGTCAATTTCAATTCTTGTTAAAGTATTTGATTTGCTTTGGAATTTTAAACTTTAACTCAATCCTTTTCTAATACCATTCGTGTTTGTAGGCAAATATTCTGGAAAGGAATCACTATTTGAAGAGTTAGGAGATAGGCCTACCTACTTCTTCACTAACCTGAGTTCGCTGTATGGAAGTTGTTTGTATCTTGATTCTCTTAACATCTTGATTGTCAGTGTCAGGTAGGCCTATTTTCAAGATGATTATCATCTAATAATAAAGAATGAGTTAAACCTAATTTCTTCATTATTATTCATGTTCTAGACTGGGACTATTAGCACAATTATCTTGTTTTGTTAGTTTGTTAATGTGTAATTAAGCCATTAGGTCAGATGACCTTAAACTTTATTTTGTTGACCTAACTCACAAATTAACTTCGACCGGCTTTTATCTAAAAGAATAAATGTAGGATATTATTCTGCACATTTTGTTTTTGTACACGCTTTTTAAGCTCGTTTGGATTCCCCAAAATCAATCAAATCGTAAAATACCATAAAAGTACACGGTTCAAAATCCATGTGAGGGATTTTACCGTGGGGGAAACTTCTGATCCTTGGTCGATAGCCGAGTTTGTACGCTGCGAGCGAAACGAAGAAGTCCATAACCCGAAACAGCACGTGAGAAGCTGGAGGTTTAGGTGCAAACAAATTCAACTAATATATTTCGTACACAAAGGCAGCTATTACAAAGTCGGTTGAAATACTAAAACATATTAATTTAATTCGCTGAACTCACGTCAGCGGTTCAGCTGCGTGATCAAATTAATATTAGAAATCATTTTTGTCTTAATTTTGATTTATTACATTGTTTTGAGCTCTGTAAATGATTTGTTTCGTTCTCCTCTGATTATCCGACCTTTTTAGCGTTCCGACCAACCCCCTGTGCCAAAAGTGACGTTTAATCAAGATTCTAATGTACCAATAATTACAGTTTTGTCGTCGCAAATCGTGTGAATCGGTTCTTATAACTCTAGGTACTTCTTCCCGTAACTGCGGTTTCGCAACACCACCGCGCCGCTCGTGTGAATAAGAGCCTCAGCCTAACTTTGTGCTGGCACAAAAAAAACGAATCTATGTGGCTCGGAACAGGCAAATCCCGTACACACTTACAAGTCTGGTAACTTGAACGGTTACACAAGCCACTTATACAGAAAATCAAAATTTAACAGGACATAATTAAAAGTAGGTTCATAATTTCATGAAAATCTCTATCTCTTAAGCCTTCAGAATGCCTTCTCACAACTGCCACAGTAGAAGCACACCGTGATGTAATCAAATGCAATTATTTAATCTCACGAAATCGTGTCACTGCAGCAGGAATGTTTGCAATTAGAGATGCAATGACTGCGGCATTTGTTGGAGGCACTGCTTGGAGTGGAAAAATGGGCATCAAAAGTCCCTTAACCTCTCCACCGATCCAATTGAAACTCGTAACTCGGGTTCAGCCTACTTTTACACTTTTTCTTGTACCACTTTTTAAAATATGGGTTTTCTTTGCACCTCACCCACCAGCCCCGGCACGCGAGCTGCTTCGTTCCACTCGAAGCAGAAACCATCGATATCCGAGTTTGCACCTCGACCATGCTTCCTCGGATTATGGACTGCGAGTTTGCACCTCAATCTTGCGCCTTCAAATTATGGACTGCTTCTCTTCGCTCGCAGCGGACATACTCGCTTTGTATGGTCTTTTTCTTTTGATCGATTTTGGGGGAACCAGACGGGCTATAAGGTCGTGTAAAAAAACCAAAATGTGCAGAATAATCTTCTCTATTTATTTGTTTAGATAAAACCCCAAAAAACGTTTCATTCTAGTACGCAAAATCTTAAAAAAATACTTCCTGTTTTTTGGCTAACGAACGACTTGGAAAACCAACGTGTGTACCAAATTTGGACCAAATCGGATTTAAAATGCGACCATTAGAGTGAGAACATATACATATATATACAAATTTTATTGGTACAAAAACGTGTTCTGGGGTCTGTGATCGGTGCGCATTTACTACTCCCGTCCTTAGGCTCACCATAAGGGTCTCTGCATTAGCTCATCTTTCCTATGGAAATTCGATAATAATCACTGTATTTAGTCATGCACTCCTACACAAATACTAACTAAATTACGTTCATGCTTTCATTGTGTGTGTGTTATAGTACATGATTCCTTTTTATACAAGAAACACATTCTACCAAACATTTATCTAGACCATAATCTTGCGAGCTTAAGGCTCGGCTCTCCACATTCAAAACTACGATATTGGGTACCAATTTCAATGTTAAATAACCAAAACATACCTTCACTATTAAGCATATTTTTGTGCTGTTTTTGTTAAAAAACGAAAGCTGTATTTTTTTTCTTAAAGTAAAATAGATTGTGGGTGTTGATTGCTAAGGATTTTCGCAATATCTCTTTTTGCAACTGAGTAAAAAATTTATAAAGTTTACTATTTTTTACTATTTATATCATACGTTTATGAAAACAATAAAACGGTTTCTGAAAATGTATTCGGCAATCAACATCCGCATATGACAGTACTTCAAAATGAAACCAAATTTTTAAATTTATTCCACGAATTAACGGAAAAAAATGACTTATTCTGTAGCATTGCTCTTATGGGAATAAGATTCAATTGGCGGGCAGGGAAGCGCCCCCTTAACAAAGAGAGTTATAGGCGCAGGTTCATCCTCTAGCAATTCAACAAAACAACTAAAGACTAACAAACAACTTATTGCAAATCAATTCGGAACGTGTAAAAGAGAAACCCACAGCGACACGGTAGAATAGCGAGTGCCGTTGTTGTCTTGACCTCTGACGCTTTCACTGATAGAAAGTGAAATGCCATGCAAAGAATTTACAGTGGATAATAATAGAAAGCAATAGGACAAGTAATACGATTCATAATAAACGGTATTATTACCACCTATACCAGGAGTTCCCGCGGCTTCGATAGCAGATATGAATTAATTAATGAAAGCAGTATCAAGTAAATGTAGAGAGCGCATTGGAATGTGTCCCAAGAGACGAGGAAAAGAGACCCTCGCTTTTTTTTCTTTGTCTTAGTAGACTTTATTGGCATATGCCAATGGGCTTTGCTTGAAGCATGAAGCCTAAAAACACTTTACACTTTTAAAAGTTCAAAAACCACTCGAAACACACGAATCCACTTATACAGAGCCTCAACACTAACACTCACAAGCGTTTCCTTTATATTATTCCTGATATCCTTGTTAGCGAATTTCGATAGGAAATATGAGCTATTGAAGTGACCCTTATGGTAAGACCTAGGATCGGGAGTAGTAAATGAGCACCGATCATGGTCCCCAGAACACGTTTTGGGTGTCATTAAAAATGTTAAATGTGATTGGTCCAAATTTGGTTGTCCAAGTGGCTCGGACGAGTTTGTTAGTGAAATAATCCAAAACTAGAAGCACTTTTTTTTAATTATCGAGGAAATCCTTCGAGCCGTTTATGAGGAAATTTTTGTACAAATATACAATTTATGACAAATGGCCGGAAACTAATTTTCCGGAAATTTTCACTAAGTCCAACAGACTCCTTGTTAAAACCCTCTTGCATACCAAAATTAAAGGAAATACTTAAGAGGCGTTTTTTGAGAAAATATTTACAAATATAAAATCTTTCGTCATTTAAGAATGTAATATAGTTTAATACAGTATTCCAATAAAAATTAATTAAATAGCCCATCGCTAATCAGTCAATCTTAGCTCGTGTGAATATCTAAAGAGTCAGGGGATTAAATGGTATTTAATTTAATAACTAATTACGGTTATTGTTGTTTATTTGAGATGTTTTAGTACTTAGTATTTAGTATTTAGATGTTTTATTTTGGTTGGTAAATTTAGTAACTTTGACCAACCTGGCGAAAAACAATATAATGTGAAAAGAATACAAACAATAAAACTGTAAATTCAGTACATGATTAAAACAAGATAGGGCCTACGGAAAACCCAGGATCGCACCAAAACCATGCCAAACAACCACAATGTATTCGTCACATGAATTACCTTCCTCCTGACCAAACAAAGCATTACTTATTTATATTTGCCATAGTTTTCTCTAAAAAAATAAAATACTTGTTTATATAAATATTGTATGGAAGTAGGTCAAATTATAGGAAAGTGAGACGTGGTCCGCTATGGAGGTGTAAATTTGTGAACCTAGTTTCCGTGGAATTGGTTCATGGGCGCCCATACCTATGGACAGAAGGAGGCCGCGACCCCCTAGCTCTCATGGAAAGGAAAATATGTATATTATTAATTATACTCAAGTATTTTTCTTTTAACAGATAAGCACTAAAATATGTTTTAAATTTACGTCCCGTTTGATTTTACATAGCGTACTTATTTTATTTGTATACAAAAGTTCAAACATGAGCTGCTGAGTCACTACTTGGTGCAGTCTCTAGGCTTGTGTATTCATTGATGGTATAAAGGTACAGACTCAATGCTGAGTGGGTTAATATTTCATCTAAGCAGCCAAATTGGCTTCCCAAATTTGAAAACATCTCTGGGGGGAGGTAAAAAAATGTCCCTTGAACTCTTATGCCGAAGAAGGGAGGGTACTACTTAATCCCCATACCCCAGATATTCGCAATTTGTTTTTTGACAAAATAATTCAAATCTAGAGAAATGTTTGACTGATTAAATTCAAACTTGGCATGAAGTTTAACCTATCAATGATCTATTTCAAGAAAAATAAGCAATTATATCCAAGATCCAAAGAAAATAACATATGTACATCAATATTGTTGTTTTTACTGCGTTGGTTTAGGATGCCGGGTTGAACAAACTAATTATTACACATAATGGTACCTATTAACCTTCATCCGATTGTTTTGACAATGAGACCATCCGGTAGGGAATCAAAAGGACTACAAAACGGTGACGAAATTTTTTGTTAAAATGTACGGTTTTTGAGTAATTTAGGTTTGAGGCTTTCAAACGGCCGCCATTTTGAAACGCATGATTTTATATAATCTCTTATGATTTTTCTTGAAAGAGATCATTGTTAGATTAAACTTCATGCCAAATTTGAACTGAATCTGTCAAACTATTCTCTAGATATGAATTATATTGTAAAAATAAAAAATGGAGGATATCTGGGAAGCGAAGAGTTTTCGGGCCTATGTTTATGTTCACTTTTTCTTATTTTTAGCTATAGATTGTGCTACCGAGACATTGCCGTATAATTCTGGATCACCCTGTATACCTTTTCAAGATCTTTTTACCTCTAAGAATACTCAATAATAAATTAAGAAATTATAAAAAAACAATCGATTTTTTTACTGTTTCTATTCTTATTTACCAGACATTCATGACTACTAGTCCACATAGGGGTTTTTTAAGTGAAAACTTTTTTAGGCGCGTTAGGCACTTTTTTGCGTGAGGAAAAATCATTGAACTCGAGGGACGTCACCGTCACCAACAAAACGAATGTATGTACGAGTAACATTTAATATAACAGCTGATTTCACCCATCATCTGTAAACCCAGTGTATATTATAGTTTGAGGTTATGTTTACAACTTCAATCGTTATAATTTCTTGAAGTTGATTTTATTAAATATGAGTTCTAGGTAAGTAAGTAAGTGCAACTTTTTTATAGCTGTTTCCGTCGCTTCTCCGCAATTACTTAAGGCTTCATCGCACCTTCGCAAATATTTAAGGCTCTATCTTATCTCCACAATTATTTAAGACTCCGTCGCATCTCCACAAATATTTAAGATCATATTACAACATTAATACAATGATTAAAAAAATACTTCTTAATAACTCGAAAATAAAGTTAACTATATGAAGCTAAAATGTTTTCACTTCTGACGGCAGTCCCACACTGCCTGTTTTTTTTAAATAATAACGAGTCCATAGAATGAGTTCAATCCGGTACAATATTGGCGCCCAATGTAAGTTTGCCCCGGGTGCCTACACTAGTAGGGCCTTGATTGGTAGACTTGTCTACAATATTTATAGTCAAACGAGATTCTGGACAAAAATCTGACCTGGATGTATTAATTCTAACAAATAATGCACTATTTCTGATCATATTAAACGCACTATATAAACTAGCCTGTTTCAGGAATAACTGCACAGGCCTCAGGAGTTGCGTAGTACACCATGTCATTGACTTTAAGCAAATTACTCATTACGCCGTCATTCAAGGTCGATGCCTCGTGTCTGACTGCGACTTTAGCATAAACAATTTGTCTATCGGACTGTCAAATAGTTACAGGGTGCGGCAGAACGCAGTACCACATTTTAAAGGGCAAGAAAACCCAAATAAAACCAAATTTTAAAAAAATGTTTTTTTTTTCCGAAAAGTACTTACAATTTTATATATTATATAATTTACAATTTTATATAGGCATATTTAAAATAAAGTCGGGTTAGTTACACCACTTATAACTCAAGAACGGCTGAACCAATTTTTATAATCATTGGTTTTTTGGATTTGTCTACGCCCCGAATAGCAGAATAGCTATTAAAATATCGGAAAATTTTGGCCTTAAAGGGTTTAAACAACCCTTAAAACAATAATCATTATTTGCTATAGATCTCAAAAACCCTACCGTCTAGAAACGTAAAATTTGGTAAACATATTGCTCATAGGCGCACTAAGAAAGTATTTTAAAATATTTGGTCCTGAAGGGTTGAAAAAACCCTTAAAACAATTAATATTGTTTGTTTATGATCTCAAAAACCATACCGACTAGGAACGTGAAATTTATTACACATATATTGTTTGTTATAGATCTCATAAACCATACCAACTAGGAACGTGAAATGTATTACACATGTGTAGGCGCTAGAGGCACACTAAGAAAAGATTTTGTAAATATTTTGCCTTTAAAGGTTAAAACAATCCCTAAAACAATAAATATTGTTTGTTATACTTTCCTTAAAGCTAGAGAGCTGAAATTTTGTACATTTATTTCTAACAATATACATTTAAAAAAGTAAAACAGTTTTACATTTCGTTACGTACTGCTAGGGGTGAAAATGTGAAATCCTAAAAAAAAACCAATAAATATACATTGTCATATCTTCATTAAAACTACAGATCTGAAAATTTGTAAATATATTTATTACAAGATACTTAGAAAAATTAAACCGCTTTTACATTTTGTCACGTTCTGCTAAATGGGTGAAAATGTAGTAACAACTACTAAAACTATAAATATTAATTGAATACCGATTAGGAACGTGAAATTTGTACACCTATTGCTCATATGCCCTGAGGCTCACTAAGAGAGGATTTTAAAATATTTGGCCTTTAAGGGTTGAAACAACCCCTAAAACAGATTGTTTGTTATACTTTGCTTAAAGCTAAAAAGCTAAAATTGTGTACATTTATTTCTTGAAAAGCACATATAAAAATTAAACCAGTTTTACATTTTGTTACGTGCTGCAAAGGGGTGAAAATGTGATAACAACTTCTAAAAACAATACATATTAATTGGTATTCTTTAATTAAAGCTAGAGAGCTGAAATTTGGCACATATTCATTTTAAGAAAATATTTAAAAACGTAAGCTGGTCAATCCTATCCCGATCTATACGTAAGCTATCTGGGCAATCTGCAACATTCAGCTAAGACTTTGATTTACCAGTCTGCAGATTTAACGGTTGAAAAGAAGACGCTCTTCGGTCTGAATTCTTTATTTTTAATTGATTTAATTTATGCAATTACCCTGACGAAGACGATTGACGGGCAGCCAATGAACAATACATTCCAAACTAATTGAATATGCAGGTAATAATTCATTTCGTGAAATAAAAGATGAAAGAAAATGAGGGAGAAATATTACAATTATTTTTAATGTAGTGATGCAAAAAATTCCCCGTAGCGAAGCACGGGTATTCAGCTAGTCTAATAAATAAATATTCAGTTTGACTTGTGGAAAGATATCTATATCTATACTCATATTATAAAGAGGTAAAGTTTGTTTGTTTGTTTGTGTGCTTGTTTGTTTGTTTGTATGTAGGGGGTAATCTCTGGCACTACTAAACCGATTGAAAAAACAGTTTTACTAATAAAAAGCTACACTATCCCTGAGTAACATAGGCTACAATTCATTTCGATAAAAACCTTTTTTTATTCCAATATTTGTAAATTTAGTCGGAAAAAATTCTTAGGTTAGGCCCAGAATGATAAATCAACACATGTGTTTACATTAATTACCATAGCAACCAATTGAACAGATAATATAGCTGTTAGCTCCAATATTTCCATTAACAGCTGATTTCAAAATTTGAAGCAGTTATTTTTGTATTTCCAGCTTTTAGGTTAGGGTTTTAAAGTGTAGATCTGAGCCTTGATGGTTCTTTTAACCATTATTATAACTGCTGTTATAAAATATAAGAAATAATTTAATTTGAACATTTAACATTATTTACCATCTTAGTTTTGAGGTTATTATTAAAAATACACTTTATTATAAATAAAACATAACATATTTTTTAGAAGGTTCCATTGGGGGTTGGCGTGCGAAGCACGCAGGGGTCTCCCCTAGTCTATACTAATATTATAAAGAGGTAAAGTTTGTTTGTTTGTTAGTTTGTTTGTATGTAGGGGGTAATCTATGGCGCTACCGAACCGATTGAAAAAATAATATTACTAATTAAAATCTTCACTATCCCTGAGTAACATAGGCTATAATTCATTTCGGTAAAAACCTTTTTTTTATTTTAATATTTGTAAATTTAGTCGGAAAAAATCTTATGTTAGGCCTAGAATGATAAACCAACAAATGTATTTACATTTATTACCATAGCAACCAACTGAATAAAATAACAGATAATATAGATGTTTGCTTCAATATTTCCATTATGCTAACAGCTGATTTCAAAACTTGAAGCTATTATTTTTGTATTTCTAGCTTTTAGGTTAGGGTTTTAAAGTGTAGACCGGAGCTTTGCTGGTTCCTTTAACTATTATTATAACTGTTGTTATAAAATATAAGAAATAATTTAATTTGAACATTTAACATTATTTACCATCTTAGTTTTGAGGTTATTATTAATCCTACACCTTATTATAAATAAAACATAACATATGTTTTAGAAGATTTCATTGGGGGTTGGCGTGCGAAGCACGCAGGGGTCTCCCCTAGTACTTGATATAATAAAACTTGAATACAGAACCTGACAACTAACGCGTCTACTAAATCAAACGCGTTTCTACGATAATTTATTACCGAATTTACATAGAAAGTCGTACTACTGCAGTGACCCTTATGATGAGACCTAAGGTCGGGAGTAGTAAATGAGCACCGATCATGGTACCCAGAATACGTTTTGGGATGTCATTAAAAATTTTACGTATATATGTGTTCGCACTCTAACGGCCGCATTTTAAGTCCGATTTGGTCAAAATTTGGGACACACTTGGAAGTCGCTCGGACGAGAGTTCGTTAGCCAAAAGAATACAACAACAAAAATACAAGCGAAAATTGAGTTTTTGCGATGCGAGTGGGACGAAACAGCGCGTGAGTCGAAGTGGAGACTTAGGTGCAACAAATTCTACTAATACATTTCGTACACATAGGTAGCTATTCAGCGCCTTCGTGTGTAGACTAATTTCCCAAATGGTTGAAACCCTCAAACATATCTATATATTTTTAAAAATCCTGCTTTTTATTCACTCACTTCCTAAAGTTAATACTTCTTTTTTTTTATTTAAAACTAGCTGACCCGTACGGCGTTGCCCGTGGTTGTTAGTATTTTCAGTCTTTTTGACGTAATTGTATTCTTTTTAAGTGTTCGTTGAATACCCGTGCGTATCCTACTGTGGTAATGAATGAAAAAAAGACTACGCTATTTAAGAAAGCACTGAAAATTGTATTCCTGTAAACTACTATCTAACATGAAAAAGCTTTAAATATAGCGTTTTAATTTATAGTTTTTACTAATTTTGACTTTCACTTAATTTCATTGACAATGTTGCGAGCACCTACAGCCTAAAAGGAAGCTACGTACCAAATTTCATTCCAATTCGTTCTTATAGGGATTTTTAGTAACTTTGACCCACCCCCCCTAAACCGCCCAAACCACCCTAAAATTTCGAATTTCTTTTAACCCTTTCTTAGCGAGGGTTAAATTAGCTGGGGGTCGTAGAAAAGATATTTGAATCACTTTGTAACATCCACGTTAATTTAGGATGTAACAAACTGGTTCAAAAAGAGTTTGTAATTTTAAATGTATAGGCCTAATTAGTATAAGATATGGTTTAGTATTTAAATATACAATTATATATCAAAATAAAGCTATGAATGTGATATTTTAATGGCATTTCGTTTAATTCAGATTGTTTGTTTAGTTTTCAATATAATATGTTTAAGCTCGTGAATGTTTATGGTTATGCGTGGTGTCAAATAATTTGTTTGTTATTATTATTATTGATAGCGAAAATATGTTTTGAAAAGTATTAAAAAATTCATAGTTATGATATATTTTATATAAACAATATTTTAAACATCATATCTCTAAGTAGGCCTATATAGATATTTAATAACCAATGTTTGAGTTGAATTATAATTCTGTAAGCATTTTTCGTTGATTTTTCCGTGTGTTTGTTTATAGTTTTTCAATCTAACCTTAAAAAGCTGTTAGTTTTGAAGAGTATTAAAGTGATTATACATTTGCTAAGTAATGTTGCTATGGTAATGATTGTAAACAAACATAACGTGTTGCTAAGCTTTTTATACGAACAGCTGTTTTTGTAAGCTATGGTTTTGAGTTCATACATTAAAGGCTGTTGAGTTTCTTCCAAATTTGAAACTTTTCGGGAAACTTTTCAAATTTTTCTTTAACGTATAAACCTTCTATGAACTACTGCAAACATTTTAAGACCAAAATTAGCCAAATCGGTCCAGCCGTTCTCGAGTTTTAGCGAGACTAACCAACAGCAATTCATTTTTATATATATATATAGATATAATTTCAAGTTCTAAGTCACTGTGATGCTAAATATTTGATTTACACTTTCATTTTGGTTACACTCAGTTTTAAAATTGCATCAGTATGCTACAACTAAATTAATAGGAAATAATTGGTTCTAAACAGCTGATAACCTAATTGAGTTTCAAATAAATAAGTTATTTACTTAACTCAACTGTCAACAGATGATGTTATTGTTGATGTGTTTTGGGTCTGATTTGTTACTGCGTATGTTGGTGTGTAATTGAACTATGAAGTTTTATTTATTATTTTTGTCATCCCTGATAATAAATGAAAGTAATATTGTTAATATACGCAGAGATGGTAATTGAATTGAGAATTTGAATACTTTCAATAAATTAAAAAGGTGAAAAACAAGTTGAATTTTGTTACTTCACATAAAAATTGGATTTCGACCTTAATTTAGGAAGTTCGCTCAACCCACGTCAGCGGTTCAGCTGCGCGATCGAATTATCTAATCAGTCTCCATATTGAAAGAGCGCACATGTGGCGTGTTACGTACGAAACCTGAACGCGATTGACTGGTATTTGATTCCTTACTTAAAATTCTCCGATCATCTCGCGTGTCTTGCAGTTCAAGAGATATTGCCGCTATTGTAAACACCGCAGTAGATTGCATTCACATTTGGCACTGTGTAATGCAGGCTGCGGACAATGAGGTTAAGTGTACAAGATACACCGTATCGTTTCAACGAGGTTAAGTGTGAGAGATGTACAATGGCACAAGATTAGATAAATATTACCTTAGGCTTAAAACAATCTATTCTATACCATACAAAGGGTATGTTTGTACGATTAGTGTTAGGAATATTTTTTATATATATAAGGACCAAATTTGGCATAGTGGTTGATTACCAAGAGGGCGCTGACCCCGTTCGAATAATTTCGATCACTCACATTGAAGGGTTGAAAATGGGGTACCCTAAAATAATACACCTTTAATTCCCATACGAAAAGAGATCTGAAATCTTGCACAATTGTTTCTTATGTAATACATAAAAGAATTAGTGCCTCTCATTTTGATTATTTACGTTTAAGGGATAGTAAGAACGCGGATACCTACTCCTTAAACAAAATATATTCGTTATTTTACTTCCCTTAAAGTTGGAGAGCTGAAATTTGATAATTGTATCAAGTAAGCCCATTCAATTTGTTCACACTACCTACCTTCTGGAAACTTAAAATTAGGTACCAAAATTAGTAGCATAATAATGAAATAAACAAAAAATCAACCTTTGTTTAAAACCCTCTATTTTCCTTTTAAACCCCCTTAACCCCAATTTACATACACAGAGCATTGCGTGCTTCGCACGCCAACCCCCGTATTGAGAGTATTTGAGACTTTGAATTTTTTGAGTTTTTTTCTCTAATTGTTTTCCACAACAAGAAATCTAAAGTTTTTTAAAGGTCGTATGGGGTCTTAAATAAAAGGTATTTTCTTATGCTACAACTTTCCTATTTAATGTTCGTTTAAAAAACCCACCGTTTAACCGCTGAAGAACAAAATTTGTTGAACCCTTGCGAATCACCCCCCCCCCCCCCCCAACCCTTCCGGAGAGGGGAAATTGGTGGAGATTTTCTACAATGTTTATGATAAAAAAGAGCCTGTGAACAAAATATCTCAACCGGGTGTATTAATTCTAACAAAAGCCTTATTTTTGATAGTAATATTATTATTATTATATTATATCCCTCACTAGATACCTTTATAAAGTTCAGATGAAATACATCCCAGACAATCGAACTACAAGAAGTTATTGAAAGAAGTTTCTAATTAATTACTTGAAGCCTACAACTAATACTTGGAACAAAATATTCACCAGTAAACAGCCTTACTAAAACACCGTTGACCACTAAAACACCACACAGTTACACGCTAGGCACTATTGAAGACACTGACAGCAAAATACATAAAATGTAGATATCCAGCAATACTATCTCATCTAGACAATAACACAGTGTTATCGTAAGCCTGTTAATTGGCCGTGACGTAACACTGATAGTGGGGGGGCTATAGCCTCCTTTATTTGGCACTGCTTTCGGATTTTTAATTACAAACCGTTGAAATTGTAACGCTGTGAACGTAGGTGGGATTTGGGGGGGAGGGGAGACAAGGAGGGCCGTTGCCCCACCAATATTATTGCAAATAAAAGTATGTAAAGTTCATATTTGTTTTTACTATATTAGGTTTAATTATTTTCATTGTATATTTTTCGTTTTTGAACGTGTAGTAAAGTTACCAAATTGGATTTTATCCTCAATTTTTTAGATTTTTGAGAAATTAGAGAACTTTTATAAAGATGAGCTAAGCAGTGAGCTTTATGGTGATAATTAAGGTCGGGAGTACGGTAGTAAATGAGCAGCGATCATGGTCCCAAGAACACGTTTTAGGGTGTCTATAAACGTTTATATAATATGTGTTTGCACTCTAACGGATGCATTTTAAATCCGATTTGGTCCAAATTTGGTACACAGTTTAGATGTCTAAGTCGCTTGGACGATTTCGTTAGCCAAAAAAATCAAACAACCGAAAGCACGTTTTTTGACCGCAAGTAACTATTTTGTGAAATTTAGAATGAAACTTTTAGGTTTTTATCTACAAAACATTTAGGATATTATTCTGCACATTTTGTTTTGTTATACGACCTTATAGCTCGCTTGGTTCCCCCAAAATCGATCAAAGCGTAAAACACCATTAAAGTGGAGGATTTTACCGTGGGAGCATCTTCTTATCCGAGGTTGATGGCCGAGTTTGTACTCTACGAACGAAGCGAAGCAGTCCATAAATCGAGGCCGCAAGGTCGAGGTGCAAACTCGCAAAGCGATTTTTTCCGCTGCGCGTGGAACAAAGCAACGCGAGAGTCGAAGCTGGAGGCGGAGATGCAAACAAATTCTACTAATATATTTCGTACACGGAGGCAGCTATTCAGCGCTTTCGTAAGTAGACCATTTTCCCAAATTGTTGGCTGAAACCCTAAAACATAATTCTACTAATATATTTCGTACACGGAGGCAGCTATTCAGCGCTTTCGTAAGTAGACCATTTTCCCAAATTGTTGGCTGAAACCCTAAAACATAATTCTACTAATATATTTCGTACACGCAGGTAGCTATTCAGCGCTTTCGTGAGTAGACCAATTTCCAAAATTGTTGGCTGAAACCCTAAAACATATAAATTTAATTTTGGATATTCGCTTAACTTACGTCAGCGGCTCAGCTGCGTGATTGAATAATTTGTATAGTTAGTTTGACAGTTTCAACATCAATATTAACAAACCATACTGTCTCCGGCAATATTATTCGATAGAAAATAGAACATGATACAAAAATTTACTCGACGTTTTGTTTTTTTGTTTTAAATACGGTTTTGAGTCACTTTCACTCAAAATGTTTAAATCGCTGCCACTGGATCAACTTAGTTATTTTTCAAACTTTTTTTTTAAATAAAACCTTTTTTAGGGGCACCGAGCACTTTTTGGATGAGGTGAAATATACGAACTCGCGATAAGCGTCTTTAAGTAAGACGCTCTTGATTTCGTCAATTTACACGTACTAATATAAACCAGCAGTTTAAAGTAACAGCTGATCGTAAAAGAAGAAGAAATCGACGAAATAAAATAGGCAGTGGTCAACTCAATGGCTGATTTCACACTTACCGGCACGACACTTACCCGAATACCCCGTACAGTTAAAAAAAGAAAAGAAAAAGGAATGTTGGCATTTCAAAACATCTAAATTTAGAAGACAGTTAAACTAACCTACAGAAACATGGCCTACAAATAATTCACCATGCTTCAACTGGAATCAAAGAAAGAATTACTTGATTTAAAAAAAGGTACGACAAAGAAAAAGACAGGCTTAAAGAAAACTCAAGATTATGAAGATAATTTGGATGGTCCAAGCTATGGAGCTGCCATGTTCTGATAATAATGTAAAAAATAATTAAATAAAATTTCTCACTTTATGTTGTGCAAAAAAAAGCTTTAATTGCAATTTCACGTAAAACTTGTTTTTTTTACATTGCTGCACACTTTTCTCGGGAACTAATAAAGATATTTTTAAATTAAATTTTTAACACACATTTATCATACGGTAATATGCAATTCAACAAAGGGAAATTACAATATACTTGATACTTAAGAAGTTACAACAATTTATAACCCCGTTTTTCGCTAAAACATTATATATTAGAAAAATAATTATATTTAAAAAATGGAAACTCTGAAGAACGAATCCCTATGTTAAAATGTAGTACATACATTCACAAACTAGTCCTGAAAAGATCAACGTCTTACCTTATATGTGTCTAAAGAAAAGCACAAAAATTGCAAAATTAACATGGTAAGATAGGCATTTCAGGGTCCCTTAAGTGATACGTTTAAAGGTAATTAATGGAACTCTACCCAACAGTAGCTAACACAAAAACATCTCGAAGAAATTATTTCCTCCGATACACGACCACACAAATCTTCGTACATGTGTGCGTGGGGCCTCTCGATACATTGATTGACTCATAATGAACATTGACTATGCATAAACCGTTGCATAACAGACGCAAGCGCAGTAACATCATTCTGTACAAGTTTTATTGCTGAATATCAAATCTTTACGTAACTTTTAATGTGTATGGTCGTATTATCTGAATGAATACGACGCAGTTAATTTTATCACCACGGTCATTTGAAATTATAAGCGTGCAAGTAATTCTACACAACCATCTGTCAGTTTATAATAATCTGATTGATACGCACTTTGGTCCGAGCATGAGCGCCCATACGATATTTTCTAAGGGGGGGGGGGGTGGTCTATACCGGGGTATGGGGCTTAACACGTTCACTGCTAAGAACGCACAGTACATTTTCAATACACAGAGCATTGCGGGCTTCGCACGCCAACCTCCGTATTGGGAGTATTTTCAATACACA